>JAOXYA010132515.1:0-10256 GCA_028565675.1 Sorex palustris
TATAAGCAGCCTTATTTAGGGCTTACTCCTAACTTAGCACTCAAGGATCCCTTGTGGCAGGCTTGAGGAACCATATGGGATGCCAAGGCTTGAACCAAGGTCAGCCATGTGCAAGGCAAATGCCTTGCCCACTATTATCTCTTCAACCCCAATTCAAAAATTCAAACAGAACAAGAATATTTCAAGCAAAAGTTAGACTGGCCACTAATCCTATCCTCCTTAATTGTTTGTATTTTAGATATTACAAAATATGCTTTCTGTCCATAAAAAAATAAAAGTATATTCTTTAATGTTTATCACTGTTTGCTAAACAAAAGAAATTTACTGGAAAAAGCTGGTGTTGCTTTTAACTACTACAGTAAAAACATCTTTGCCTACTTACAAAATTGTCATATTGAAGCAGTTTATTAATCATCTTGAAATCAAGGACCAGGCTATTCTTAGAGCTGGTTAGGTTCTATAGGAATTGTGGCTCACAAGTTCAAAAAAAAAACTCAGAAATGCTCCCCACTTTCTGTATTTCTTCCACAGTCTCCTCATCACATAGCAAACCTGCTGTATTAAGGAAGAAAAACAGATCGGTATTAAATAAAAGCTAAACAATATAAAAAAAGACTAAAGGTTAGAAGCAGCCTTACTTTCTCTCTTCGATGCTTACCCCTCAAAGTCTTTGGGGATTTAATTTTTTTTTAACTTCTCTTTATAGTATTTATATGTTTCTATATAAATTTTATAGTTACAAAATTCAATATAATTTTACATCTTAATCATGCAAGAATTAAAAAAACTTAACAAAACTCAACTTTCATTTCCCTAAATTTATCTGTACGCTATTTCCTTTTCTCTAAATCTATGTATTGTTGACTGTGTATTTTATGCAGATACAATGATACAAATATGCGTTTTGTATACTTTTCAGAGCTCTGGTTCTGGAAAAAAGCATTTATTTCTAAAGATTTTGAAGCATTTCCAGTGACTAACTTTACTGATTGTTATTTGCTACTTAGCTAAACAGTGTCTTCTTGATCATTTTGGATCATTCTTAGCTACATACCCTTTAAGTTTCAAGAATGTTTATACAAAGTTCTCCCTTCTAATTGCTTCCTTTAGGTTTCTTTCCGTGGAACATTATTCCCAAGGTTAAAGATTATGGACAGCTCTACAGTTCAAGTGAGTAGCACTTTCGGTGAGACAGCTGTGGTCATGTCACGTGATTTCCTTTCACCCGAGTGAGTTTCATCAGTACTAACAACGGGGAAAAGAAAAATTTCTCACTGGGAACCACCTAGCTAATCCACCAGCCATGACCAGTGCTGAGAACCCACTGACATTTTGTTCAAATTCCCTCAGACTTGGGCCCTGCAAAATTTCTCAAAGATGAGTCGGAGCCATTCACTCAGAAAGAAACAGTTCATTTGAAGACAGTTTCTCTTCTGCTAACCTCAACTTGTTACTCAGATCAGGGGCCTCTGATGCACTGTCTGAATCCCAGAGCATGCACAAGGCACTTCCCTGAAGGTCCCAGACCATTCTCAGACATCAGGTTGAACTCCGTGGAGCATGACTTCCTTGGGTTATTCATACTTGCTTAGGGGTCGGCATTTCTGGAATTTGTATAGTTCATTTTATAAAAGTCCAAACCTGCCCACCATTCATACAACATTCACGTTCAAATACCATAAACTCTATTTCCATCAGCCAATAAGTGTCTTCTCAGGTTTAACTTTCATTTCTTGCCCCTCACTCAACAGAGTATCCAGATTGAGTCAGGTCAACATAAGTCAGATCTTGTCTCTTCTCTGCTCATAAACCATTCTATTCCTTCTCCCAAAAGGATTTCCAAATAAATGGCATTTAATTGGTTGAAAGGCCCTGTGAATCTGTTGTGTGTAAGACTCCTTCTTCATCTACCTCTGCTTCCCCTTCCCTTACTCATTCCAATCTTGTTCTCTCCTCCTTCGTTCTCTTTTTTCCCTACTTCTATTCACTCTACTTTGTACACAATTAATCTTCTAACTGTTCTCCATACATCAAATACAGTCCCAATTCAGGATTTTTGCGTTTGCTTTTCCTTATAATTAGAACATATTTCGGGGGGGCGGGGGAAACAGCTGGCATAACTCATTTCCTTGTTTCTTTTATGTGTTCAACCAAATATCACATCTCAGAGAATCTTTCTTTTCTAATCTTTCTTTTCCAACCCATTTTCAAGTTGCCACCAACCCCTATTGCCAATTTCTACTCCCTTTTCCTGTCTTATTTTCATAGCATTCTCATTCATACACACTTAACTATAAATATATCGATGTGTTTATAATCAATAGCTAATACTACACTCAAAGGAGGTCCATGAGAGCAGAGATTTTTGTCTATTTTGTTTACTGCCTATGATTCCACTGATGATTCCTAGAATGGTCAACTGGAAAGTGGCAATCCAAAAACATTAATTTTTTAATGAATAACTAAATGCCTTGCAAATGAACTGTGGGATTTTAAATATATATAGAAACAACCCCTGTCTCTAATTCTTAGTTTGATTAGAAGGTTTGAAAATTAGTAAGGCTTTATAAAGTCATATTTTTAAGACTCACTCCCTTAAAGATAATTAGTTTTCAGACACTATAAATACACCAAGAAAATATGCTTTCAGCAGGAGAGAGCTTATAGGCTATCACTCTTTTTTTTTTTTTAGTGAATCACTGTGGGGTACAGTTACAAACTTATGAACTTTCGTGTTTGCATTACACTCATACAATGATTGTTTACCCATCCCTCCACCAGTGCCCATTCTCCCCCACTAATGTTCCCAGCATCCCTCCCAAACCTCCACCCCATCCTCCACCACCCCACCCCACCTGAGCAGGAGGGCATTCCCTTTTATTCTCTCTCTCCTTTGGGGTGTTGTGGTTTGCAATGGAGATATGGAGTGGCCATTGTGTCCAGACTATGGGCACTTTCGGCACACATATTTCAGCCCAAATGTGTCTTCCCAACATCCTTGGTTTCCAAGCCATGGAGCAGACCTCCTTGTCCTTATCTCTACCACTCTTGGGTATTGGTCTCCCATTCTGTTATATTCCACAGATGAGTGCAATCTTTCTATGCCTGTCCCTCTCTTTCTGAATCATTTCACTTAACATGATAATTTCCATGTTGATCCACTTATATGCAAATTTCATGACTTCATCTTTTCTAATAGCTGCATAGTATTCCATTGTGTAGATGTACCAAAGTTTCTTTAGCCAGTCATCTCTTCTTGGGCACTTGGATTCTTTCCAGATTTTGACTATTGTTATTATTTTATTCTTTGATTGTTTCTTTTCTTTTCTTCCCTCCCCCTTTTTATTGATTCACTGTAAGATACAGTTACAAAGCTTTCAAGTTTGATCTTCGATCATACAGTCATCAATGATCCACCCCTTCACCAGTGCACATTTTCTATCACCAAAATCCCCAGTATACCCCTCCATTACACCTGCCTGTGTGGCAGACACTTTACACAAGACTCTCTGTCTACTTTGGTTACATTTGATATTTCGACACCAGTCCCACCACCACTCAAGTCTGCTGAGAAGGCGATACTAGAAAATTTGTTTTGTATTGCTTGTTATGGATAAAATATAATGTTTTGCGATGGCAAGAGTGGACGCATGCTCTAAGAATTTTAAACTTTTAATAATTAGGGCCTGAAAAGATCTCTGCAGAGAGCTGCTCTGTTCCAAGATTTGTGTGTGTGTCTCTGGATCATGATCATGTGGGAGCTTAAGTAGTTGGTGGCTGTTTGTGGGCACCATCTCACAAACACAAACATCAGAGTCCCATCAGGGTGGGGAGAAGAAGAAGGGCTGACTCTTCCTTTGTCCTGTGAGGCCTGGCATTTGCTCTCACTGCCATCACATACCTGAAGCTTTCGCTGAGTTCTAGAAGATGGTGCCTGCTGGGATTCCTAGGGGCCAGGCAGAGGGATGGCTCCTGCTCCCATCTGGAGTGTCCTGGCAAAAATGGCCTATTGCAAGGTCTGGAGGCATCTTTGCAGCTATCTGCTCAGTTGTGAGATTAATGTGTGTGTCTGATGTTTCTTTAAAGTAGAGAAGTTTCTTAGTTTGATGGAGTAGTTTCTTAGTTTCTTAAACCATTGAGGATGACTCTAGATTCAGTATCATTCAGGGATCTACCTATGTTTTACTGAGTATAATTTATGGCTTAAGGTTTGAATTGAGTTTTTTTTCTTTTTGGGTCACACCCAGCGATCAAGGATTATTCCTGGCTCTGCACTCAGTAAGTACTCCTTGCAGTGCTGAGGGGACCATGTGGGATGCTGGAAATTGAACCCGGGTCGGCCACGTGCAAGGCAAACGCCCTTGGCAAACGCCCAAACGCTGTGCTATCACTCCAGCCCCCAAACTGAGGTCTTTAATTCACTTTGATTTGACTTTTGTATGTAGAGTTAGAAAGGGGTCTGAGTTCATATTTTTGTTTGTGAGTAATTTCTTTTGCCAACACTATTTATTGAAGAATATTTGCTTGCTCCTTACATATTTTTTGTACTTTTCCTTCCTTTGTCAAAGATTCACTCAACACAAACACGACACAAGTATCTGTCTCCAAACTCTCTGCTCTGTTCCATTAGTCTGAGAGGCTATCATCATTTCAGTACCACACTGTTTTGATCATCATAGCTTTATAGTATAATTTGAATTTCGGGAAAGAGAAGCTTTCCATCTTATTTTTAGCTAGAGTTGCTTTGGCAATTTCGCCCGCAAGGCAAAGCCTGGCAAGCTACCCATGATATATTCAATATGCCAAACACAGTAACAACAAGTCTCACAATGGAGACATTAATGGGCCTGCTCAAGCAAATCGATGAATAACAGGAGGATATAAATTTGTGATAGTGATATAAATTTCAACAGCATTGATATTTGATATCTTTAAATGATGGCATGGGTACTTCTATGGGGACAACATTGAATCTGTATAAAACTTTGGGCAAGGCTGTTATTTTGACAATAGGAGCTATAGTACAGCGAGTAGGGCATTTGCCTTGCATGTGGCCGACCTGGGTTCGATTCCTCTGTCTCTCTTGGAGAGTCCAGAAAGCTACTGAGAGTATCTCGCCCAATACGACAGAGTCTGTTAAGCCCCTCATGGCATATTGGATATGCCAAAAACAGTAACAGAAGTCTCACAATGGAGACATAACTGGTGCCCTCTCGAGCAAATTGATGAACAACAGGAGGGCAGTGCTACAGTGATACAGATCATTGCAACTCAAGAGCAGGAATATATTTCCATTTTCTCATATCCTATTTCTTTTAGTAGTTGTTTACAAAATAAAACAATTTAATATACTTTTACTAGGCAAGCTACTGAGAGTATTTCACCCGCATGCAAATGCCTGGCAAGCTACCCGTGACGTATTTGATATGCCAAAAACAGTAGCAACAAGTTTCACAATTTGTTGTGAGATGTTATTGGTGTTCATCGATTTTGCTCGATGAACAATGGGAGGACAGTGCTACATTATTTGCAATTGTCTTTGTATAAGTCTTTCACCTCTTTTGTTAAGTTGATTACAAGGTAATTGATTTTCTGGGGCATAGTTATGAATGCAATTTTTAAAACTTTCTCTTCAATTTAATTATTTACATATAGAAAATCCATGTATTTCTGCGAATTGATTTTGTAACCTGCTGTTTACTTAATGGTCAAGGGCTATGTACATTTGAAGAACTCACATTACTAAACATTCATTTACTCATCCAATGATGGACCAACAAAATATTTTAAAAAAGCACTTCTAACAGATCTTAAGGAAGATATTGACAGCAACACAATAGCATTTTGGAGACTTCAACACCACTTTATCACATCTGCGTAGATCAATGAAAAACTAAAACTCAACAAGAAAACATGGGCTATGAAGGAAGAAATGAATGAAATGATCTTAGCAGACATATTTAATACTTCTCATTCCCAACATGTTGAGTACACTTTCTTCTTCAGTGTACCTGAAATTCAATTATGGGTAAATTTGTATTTCACAGCAATTCCAAAAATGCCCAGGATGCTTTAGTAAATAGGGAAGTTATTGAAAATAGGGACATTTTTCCAAGATAGACCACATAATGAGTCACAAAATATATTTCTAGAAAGTATAGAAAATAGAAAGTATAGAAAATAGAAATTATCCTCTCAGCTCATCATGTACTGAAAATGGAAGTTAGTCACAAACAGAAATGAAAATAAAACCGCAAACATCATGAAATTAAAACAACTCACTGCAACCCAATGAGTCAAAGAAGAAAATAGGAAAGAAATCTAAAGATTCCTGGAAACGAACAAGAACGAAGATACAACTACCAGTATACATAGGGCACAGCAAAAGAGTTGTTGAAAAGATCATAGCTATGCAAGTATTGATTAGAAAGTCAGAATGGGCCCACTTTACTAACTAACAATACAGCTTCAGCAGCTAGAAAAAGACCCCCAAGAAAGGAATCTAAAGAAAGCAGAAGGTGGGGCTGGAGTGATAGCACAGCGGGTAAGGTGTTTGCCGTGCATGCAACAAACCCAGGTTCGATTCCCAGCATCCCATATGGTCCCTCGAGCACCGGCAGGAGTAATTCCTGACTGCAGCGCCAGGAGTAGCCCCGGAGCATCACCGGGTATGACCCAAAAAACAAAAAACAAACAAAAAAAGAAAGCAGAAGTAAGAAACTATATCACTGTATCACTGTCATTCCATTGGAAAAAAATCTCAATAAAATGATGGTTGAAAGAACCTTCTTCAAGACTATTAAATCCATTTACTACAAGGACACGGTAGACATCATATTCTATGGTGAAAAACTAAAAGCATTCCTGTCAGATCACATACAGAACAAAATTGCTCACTCTCACCACTCTGTTCAACGCAGTACTGGAAGTCCTTGCCAAAGCAATTAGACAAACAAAAAAGAGATGTTAAGATCATCTAGAAAGAAAAGGAGACAAACTCTTACTCTCTGTGGATGACATTATATTATATTTAGAAAATCCTAAAGACTACAAGAAAATTCTTACAAAGAATGAAACTTAAAGGTCACTTTGTAACTGTGTATCTCATGGCGATTCAATAAAAACAAATAAACAAACAAAAATCACTTTTCTGTTATAATCTCTGTAATAGGTTTTATTTAAAGATGTAATCCTTCCTGCTCTGTAGTGATTCCTCCCACTGATTGGTGGAGTCCATTTTATGGGCTTTCTGGAAAGTTACTCTGATCAGTGGCATGAAATTAAAATGTCAGTTCCAGGGCTAACTGGTAAAAGGCCTCTGAGTTCTGCTATACTCCAGAAATTTGTAACTTGGTTGTTATATTGCCAAAAACGTCCAGGATGGAGGGCAGAAGGGAAACTGGGGACATTGGTAAAGGGAAGTGGACACTAGTGACAGGCCTGTTGTTGGAATACTGTGTACCTGAAACTCAATTATGAGTAACTTTGTAATTCGCAGCAATTCCAAAAATGCCCAGGTTGCTTTAGTAAATAAGGAAGTTATTGAAAGAGGCTCTGGACAACAAGGAGAATTAGAGGGACAACATAGACCACAGTGGCTCTAAACCTGCCGCTGGAGTCTGCAAGTCCCTCCTAGTTGAATACAGGAAGTGGGCACAGCTGATGTGGTGGAGAAGAATCAACCAGTCAACTCTCACGACAGTGAAAAGTATTACTTGTTATTGAAATTTAGTAATTTAGTTTGATTTAATAAAAATCATTGCTTCAAACCACTACATTTTGTGATGCTTTGTTATACAACAATAGATAAATAGAGAGAATTTGTCTGCCTCCCCTTTCATTGTGGCAAATGGTCAACATTGAAGTCTCTAAAAATTAGGAACAACTGGGTTATATATTTTTCCTGGGGGCAGTAACAAACATCAGAATTTCAAATAGGAAAGCCTAATTCTAGTCCTTTGCTTTCTGAGGAAGCCATCAAGAGCTTAATTCCCTACAATTTACTCTAGTCAGATTTTGTTGGGGTTAGCAGCAGCATCCTAAATTCATAGTCAGACAACTTCAGTACAAATTCTTAAGGTTTTTAACTGGTTGGGACACAATCTGCATTCTTCTTTGGAAAACATTTGTTGGTTGTTTTGTGGTTTTGGTTTTGGTTTTGAGGATATCTTTGTCTATCAGTGAGATTTTGCTTTAGTGGCTGAAGCAATGTAAATAGAAAAGACTGATTTTTGCCTTGCTAAGGCAACCAGTTCCCATTTTTAAAATAATGTTTCATCCTCTTTATCTACCTCCCTCCCTATGTATCTGTTAATCTATTTAATTCCTTGCTCATCCTTCTGTTTACCAGATAGCCTGCACATTTGTTGTAAGAAGGAAACACTTGAGAGTTACTGTACTAATGCCACCTTGACTGGGTTCTTAGGCTCTGTCAGAAGTAGTTCATACCTGTTGGCTCTCCTCTGGGAGATGTTGGGTGGCGAAACAGTTATGCAGGAGTCTAAAGAAACAGACCCTGACAAAAGTAATGGAGTAATCAGTAATTAAATTTTTTTTCAATTTTTGTTTTTGGGGTCACATCCAGCTGTGCTCAAAGCTTAATCCTGACTCTGTGCTCAGGGATCACTCCTTGTGGACTTGGGGGACCTTATGGGGTGCCAGGAATTGAACCTGGGCCAGCCACATGCAAGATTAGTGCCTTACCTGCTACTCTATATCTTTAACTCCTGAAAAGATATTTGGAGGAAAAAAAGTGCATGTGCCAGGATTGGTGTGTGGCTGGTATGAACTGTCAAAGTTTAAAGTCTGGGGGAGAATTTAAAAGGTGAAACCTGAAATGTTGGGAAGAGGTCATATGAACTGGGTGGTATAGGAGGGTCAGCAGGACTGAATTCTTAAAACTTAATGAATTTTTTTTTCTGTTCTTTGGGCCACATCAACTGTGTTCAGGGCTTACTCTTGATCCTGCATTTGGAGATCATTTCTGGCATGAACAGGGGACAATATGCAATACCAGGAGTAGAACCTGGGTCAGCCATGTGCAAGGTAAGTTCCTTGCTCACTGTACTATCTCTTCACCACACCCCCTCCCCAAGCAGAACAGGCTTTTGCTGAAACCAGAGAAAAGGATAGATTCCAGACCAAAAGGATTTGTCTGTGGGGTTTCCATTTATTAGGTGGAAGTCCTATCAATAGAGGCACCATTTCAGAGCTGGAGATCCTCAGGGGACCAGACTCAGAAGTACTGACAGGGCTTAACTTCCTCACTATGCTCCATCTCACATTTCTGTTCCTGAGCAATTTCTTCCTCCTCCAGGATTTTTTCTTTAATTTTTTTACTTTATTTAAACACCATGATTTACAAAGTTGTTCTCAATACAGTTGTTAGAAGCTTTTGATATTCCAACACCCATCTTACCACCTGAGTGACCTTCTCCCCAACATCCTTATTTTCCCAGCAAAGCCTGCCCTTTTAGCAAGTGTATAATAATTTGTTTCACATAACTTGTTACAACCAAATACTAAAGGAATTATCAAAAAATGCTTCAGTAAAATAAACTTGTGAGAATCGTCGTTTCTTATCAGAGTTGTTAAGTCTTTGAGTATTTAATGAGCTTTTGGTCGCTAGTTAAACCTTCTATGTTATAGTTTTTGTTTGTTACGTTGGCTTCTACCTTACTTTTTCATCTAATTTGGTGTGCTTCTACTGGAATTTCAGTACAATAGAATTGGAGGTGTTACACATCCCAGAAACGTCAGAAGCTGTAGACTGAGGTGATTCTGCAGAGATTCTTAAGTGAAGCTTCGAGGTTAGGCTGTGGATCATTGATATGGCAGCAGCAGTGGCATGTGGGTGTGCTGGGGGGCTTTCACAGGGTGAGGACATGGCCTGACTCCTCCCAAGGGAGCTCTTGAATAGTCACCAGGGTGGGGTGGGGGGTGTTCATGAATTTCAGCTACTTGGCTTGAATCTCCTTGGACATTTAGGTTATGAACCTGAAGAGCAGGGCCTGTGGGTGAGTCGGCATGGCGCCAGCCTGGGATCTGGTGGCTGCCAGACTCCCGGAAATACAGGAGTGGCAGTGGGGGGAGACTTAAAATTTTTTTTATTATAATAAAATTATCTTTAAATAGTGTTGTTCATAATACAGCTGCTTCTGGCATTAAATGCTCCAAAACCAATCCCACCGCCAGTATGACCTTCCCTCCCCCAGTGTTCCCAGTTTCCCACCCACCCACAACCCAGCTTTCCCCTT
>JAOXYA010132524.1:0-10256 GCA_028565675.1 Sorex palustris
AAATGAGAATAGTTGGAGGATAATCAGCAGAAGGCATTGTAAGGATGCTGGCTGTGAACATGTAGGGAATGAAAGAGCTGGAGCCTCTGTGTTGCATCCCTGATTCTGATTCTAAAGTTTACATGTAATTTTTTCCCCTATTTTATGTTAGAACAATTTTGATCTTTTTGATCCAAGTCAGGAACTCTAAACTCAATTCATGATATTCTTCCTGGCCATAAATATATTATATATGCTTTGTTTTCTTACTTTCTCATAATGACTAATATAGTAGAACTAAAAGCCTTCAAAAGCATCCTCCTCCTCCTCCTCCTCAATATCCTGGTTCATCCAGTTTCTCCAATTGATAATATACTATATAAGTTTTATTTTAAAATTCAGTTTTTTGATGTGAAAATTCTTGCTTGGGATCCTGTTTGTAGAGGTAACACCCAGTGGTGTTTTGTGATATCTCCTTGCTCTATGTTTACACTAGCACATCCTAGCACTACACTAGCACTACCTCTGGCCTCACTTGCTTTATGTTTACACTAGCACCATCTTTATTAAATATGGTCTTTCTTTATATTGTTTCCTAAATTATGCGTGTTTTTACTTTTCTAGTACTGGTTTTCAATTTTTTTAATTCTTTTTTATTTGTTTGTTTGTTTGTTTGTTTGAGCTACTCAGGGCTTCTGACTCTGTGTTCAGTGATCACCTTTGATGAGGCTTTGTGGGACCATAGGGAGTGCTGGAGATTGAACTTGGGTTGGCTACAAAGCGAGGACCCTGCCTGCTGTACTATCTCTCCTGTTCCTGTGTTTTTCATTTTTTTTATCACTTCTTGTAAAATTTTATAGACTTCTAATAATTATTACTTTTACTGACTTTCCTTATTATATTAGCAGTCCATATCTAGTATAGAAATAGATAAACAAAAATGTTCAAAACAATTTTTTTTGTACATTTATAAGGATGTTGGATGTTTTCAATAAATAAGTTGCCTTAAGACTATTCCTGGGGCTGGATCAGGTAGGGTGTTTGCCTTGCATGCGGCCAACCTGGGTTCAATTCCCAGCATCCCATATGGTCCCCCGAGCACTGCCAGGAGTGATTCCTGAGTGCAGAGCCAGGAGTAATCCCTGGGCATTGTTCATAAGGTTTTTGGTTCCTTATAGTGTTGTTTATTTTGGTTGTTGCAAGGGATCAAATGTGTAGCCCAAAAAGCAAAAAAAAAAAAAAAAAAGAACCAAAAAACCCCCAAAATTATTCCTATTATGAGATAGATTTATTACTTGTTTTTTGTTTGTTTGTTTGTTTGGGGGGCCATACTCAGCAATGCTTATTGGCTACTCTTGGCTCTGTACTTCGGGGACCATATGTGATATTGGGATTGAACTAGGATTTGCTGATGTAAGGCACCTTTTAACTTCAATAGTATCTCTCCACTCCGAACCTATTCTTTTTTAATCAACTTTTTTTCCCTTAGGGTTTTTAACTATGAGCTTCTTTTATGTGGTTATGTGAACCAGTAGCTTTTTCTTCTTAGGTGGTGGGAGGGGACTTTTGGGTCACACATGGCAGTGCTTAGAGGTTCTTCCTGGTTTAATGCCCGGGAAACCATATGGTGCTGGGAATTGAACCCGGGCCTTCCGCATGCAAAGCAGTCTCTCCAGTCCCTTGAGCTACTTCTGGCCTCACTATTTTTTTGTTGCTTAATAGTAATCTGTTAATATTGATATTATCACTTCAGTTGTTCATAAGGTTTTTGGTTCCTTATAGTGTTTTTTATTTTGGATGTTGCAAGGGATCAAGGGTTTCACATCCCAAGGCATGAGCTCGGTCAATGAGCTGCTTCCCTAGCTCTTTCTAGATCTTTTTCTATTATCAGTGAGGAAAATTTTTTATAATCTTTTGTTTTGTTTTAGTTTTTGTTTTTAGGTAACACCCAGTGGTGTTTTGTGATATCTCCTTGCTCTATACTCAGGAATCACTCCTGGCAGTGCTGGGGGTCCATATGGGATGCTGGGAATCCAATTCCAGTTGATTTCATGCAAGGCAAGCATTCTATCTTTCTGGCCTCTGCTTATGTTTTTATTTCTCAGGTAAATACTAGGAATAAAATTAGTTTGTCATAGGATAGGTATGTAAGAAGTATCTTGACCTTTTTTCTAAAGCAGATATACCATTTTTCATTTTTAACTAATAATGTATAAGACTATTAGTTCCTCTTTAGCCTTGCAGAGATGTGGTGTACTCAGCCCTTAAAATTCTAGTGACCTTGACAGGTCCAGGAATGTGGTTAAAGTGATAGAGTATATGTCTTGCATATGAGGCTCTTTATTGATTCCTGGCTCCATCTGGCCCCTGAGCACTACCAGGTGTGGTCCCGACATCCTGCCCTATTGGGAAACAGTTTTTCGCCAACGTGCCTAGACACGTCGTACACCGGGCTGGGCCAGCAACTGATGGCTGTTGACTTTATTGCCAAATACACACATATTTTATAGAGGATCTCGTCTTACATGAAGGTCCAATCACATAAAGTTTAGCATTATTGGCCTATTACCTTTCCTACTCCAATCCCAATCAAGGCTAGATGCTGCGGTTAGGATGACTTGCTAAGTATACTTGATAATTTCTCTGTCTTGGGCTCATGTGCTAGGAGGTGGAGTGAGATTCAAGACTGGACTCTGGACTGGTGCTAACATCCTATTCTTGTCAACTTTGCCCAGATACTTCCTTCTTCGGGGCCTTGCTTCTGGGCTGCTGTGCAAGGTTGGATCTTATCTGTTCCACTGCTTGTAGCCACGCTCCACACTGTCCCCAATCACCACATCACCACACAAGATTTTAGTCATTTTAATAATTTGTGGTATTATTCTACATGGTTTTAATTTGCATGTTCTTAGTTACTAATGAAGTGGAAAAGTTATTTGGGGGGGAGTGGTACCAGGAATTAAACCCAGGACTTTGTACATGTAGCATATAAGGCAAGTGCTGAGCTATATCCACTGAGCTATATCCCCAACTTGAGCACATTTTGTAATGATTATTGCACATTGATTAGGATATCCTATTATTTTTTTCCATAGGAAGCAGGATTTGTTAGCATGGGTTGGAGAATAGTAGGCAACAGGTACACCGAGAACCAGCTCTGAGGTTCTCAAGAATGCAGAACCTGCCATTTGCCCACAGTTCACATTTAGGGATATACTTAACCCACACCCTTGAGCCACTTTGTGCTACCGTGTCTTCAAGCTCATCCACATTAAATGTGTTCAAGTCCCTCTTCTTGGAGTTATAGATCTTCTGGCAGTTAGGGAACTTGAACTTGGCCTCGTATAGCACCTCAGTCACATGTTCTTTGTTCGCTATGTGGTGTGGATGGACATAATGATTTGGATATGACTGGAGGAGGGACAGGAGAGGCTGATAATTTTGCTTTTATGGACACAAATCCTGTCTGTCTCTTATAACCCTTATAACCTCATTTAACCTCATTATTGTCTCCATGTAGCAAATGAATCTTGGGAGGGATATATAAAATTTATTCCAAAACAGATGTAAATGTGATAAAATGTTCAAATTCTCCTGCAGACTTTATCTTTATACTGACTGCACCTTAGTACCATAGAGCCATCTAGAAAGCATCATAGATCCACCTTTCTTTTTTTTTTTTTATCCTTTCTCAGCTGGTTATTCTTTAAATCCTAAACTTTTTCTGTGTTTTGGCTTTACCATCTTTAGCCTATTGTTAGTAACCTCACATTCACTCAGTGTAAAAGGGCTGCTGGAGGGTTGGATCAGTAATTCAGTGGGTAGTATTTGCCTTGCATGCGGCCAACCTGAGCTCGATCCCCTGCATCCCATATCATCCCCCCAGAGCAATGCCAGGAGTAATAACCTGGGATAACCCCTGAGTATCAGGGTGTGACCCAGAAAGCCAAAATAAATAAATAAATAAATAAATAAATAAAAGTGCAGGGGATGCTGAAGAGGCAGCCATTGCTTCTGAGTTTTAGGTGAAGTGAAACAAAGCAAAAGGACAATTGCTAGTTATATTATCACCTTAAATAAAGGTAGGCTTCTGTTTATCTGCCACTTATCATTCTAACCTTATTTAGAATACAAGTACAAGCAACTTTGCTTCTTGTACTCTGCTGTAGTCCACTTATAGTCCACTACTTGCAGTTGCAGGACTGGAGAGATAGTCAGGGCTTAAGGCACTTGGTTTGCATGTGACTGACTCCCATTCCATCCCCAGCATTGCATGGTTCAAGTATTGCCAAGAGTGATTCCCTGAGCACAGAACAAGCAGTATCAACATTGTCATAAAAACCTACCTTCAAAACAAAACCAAAGGAATAAAAGGTTCTTAAACTTCTCTGATGATCTGTGCCATTGCATTAGAAATTTTTTTTAATGGGATATCCTTCTTCCCTTTTTGCCAGGTAACCATTATTTTAATAAATCACTACCACTGGCAATTCTTTTTTTTTGAATTGAGGCCATTCCCAGCAATGCTCAGGGGTTGTTCCTGGCTCTGAACTCAGGAATTATTCTTGGTGTGTGCATGTGTGTGTAATTGATGGTGGTGGGTGGGGGGAGTGCCTGTTGACCTGTGTGTAACAGAGTCTAAGGGCCTCATATTTGGAAAGCATGTACTCTGCCCCTAAGCTGATGTCTTCAGCTCTTTGGGAATGCATTTTAATACCTTTCCTTTAATATTTTCTATATGATATTGAAGTTATTTTGATTGTGTACCTGTTGATCCTATAAAAATCTGAAGTAGTAGAATACTTCAAATTAGGAACTTCAATTACTTCAAATTAGGAACTGTGTGTTATTTATCTGGATAATGCCTGATAGCTGTAGACATTTTGTAAATGTTTGTTGAAAACAACCAGTTGAAAGTACAACTTAAAAATAACTAGGAGAGGGTCAGGGAGATAGCTCAAAGGGTTGGAATGCTTGCTTTACATGCAGGAGCTCCAGGTTCGATCCCTGGCATTACATGGTTTCTTGAACACTGAAGGGAATAACCCTAAGCACTGAGCCTAGAGTAACTCCCAGCGCTGTTGACCACGAACCTTAAACAAACAACAAACCAAAACTAGGAGACATATTTGGCTTGTAGACTATACACGGGGCTGGAGCGATAGCTTAGCGGGTAGGGCTTTTGCCCTGCATGGGTCAACCAGGGTTTGATTCCTCCACCCCTCTCGGAGATCCTGGCAGGCTACCTAGGGTATCCTGCCCACACGCAGAGCCTGGCAAGCTCCCCGTGGTATATTCGATAAGCCATAAAAAGTAACAAGAAGCCTCACAATGGAGAAGTTACTGGGGCCCGCTCGAGCAAATGGATGAACAATGGGAGGACAGTGCTACAGTACTATGGACTACACACAATGAAGAGCTGTCCCTAATAACTCTCAGTAAAAAATATGTGGAGCATAACATTAAAATTATTTTGGTGATTTGAAGATATTGCTTACAAAAGGGTTAAATAATTTTGTTGGCTCTGCATTGTTAGTGTTGTTTTGGGGGGGCTGTGGGTCCTCCCAAGAAATACTCAAGAGGGGCTGCAGCGATAGCACATCAGGCAGGGCGTTTGCCTCGCACACGGCCTACCTGGATTCGATTCCCAGAATCCCATATGGTCCCCCGAAGCACCGCCAGGAGTAATTCCTGAGTGCAGTGACAGGAGTAATCCCTGAGCATTACTGGGTGTGAATCAAAGAGCAAAAAAAAAAAAAAAAAAAATGCTCAAGAGACCTAGGGCCTCTCCTGGCAGTTGGCCAACCAGACTGACAGTTTAGTGCGAGGATGTGCTGTACCCATGGATGTGGTACAGAAAGGATTTTCTGTCTTTTAAAAAGGATGTTTGTAACTTTAAGTCTTTAGTTTAGCCATGTTCTTGGATAACGATAATCCTTTATAAAGCTCAGTATTCTTTTTTTCAGGGGTGGGGTCACACTTAACTGCTCAAGGCTTACTTCTGGTTCTGTGCTTAAGGGTCCCTCCTAAATAGTGCTCCTGCTGTTGTGCTAGTGACACTGCTGATGAGGCAGAGCTGGGAATTGAATCAGGATCAGCCACATGCAAGACTGTGCAGTGACTTTTCTTTCCTGACAAACTCTACCTGTGTCTCTGTCTCGTGTTCGTTCTCAATTTAACTCCTCAGCACTATACTATCTCTCTGGCCCAGAACTTTGAGAATATTCTCAAAGGCTGATTGTTTGGCTGGACTCCTTAGAGCCAACTTTGTGTTTTGCTAAAGTACCATTTTCTTGGACCAGGTATATGGCTTAGTGGTAGAGGTTCTGCCTTCTATCCTCATCACAGAGAGAGAGTGGAGGGTTGAGGAGGTGGGGGACAGGAGAAAAGCTATTATAGGCTATTTTCTTTAGTCTTTGTTTTGTTTTAGGGCCGCAGTAGGTGGTGCTCAGATGCTACTCCCAGCTCTGTGCTTGGGGATACCTCCTGGCAGTGCTTAGGCGACCTGGGCATGGAACCCTGGCCTGCACATAAAGTATTCGCTCACCCTATTGAGCTATCCCTCCACCGTCGTTAGTTTTTATGTGTCTTCTATTGAAGATTTGTAAATACTTAAAAGGGAAGTACTTGATATAGAATTCTTTTGTTTTCCCTGGAAAAAAGAAACCCAATACATATGAGACTATTAGTTCAATAATATCCCACCGCACGTGTTGTTTATAATGTGAATCCGTTCTGTGAAAAATGAAATCTGGTTGCTTCCTTTCAATCTCAGGCATGTATATGACAGCAGCAGAAATCACAGTCTTGTTCTTTTGATGAAATGTATGTTGATTTGATTTCCTTTGTTTCTTTGGTATCCCCCCGCCCCCAGTGGTAGCTTAATTTATTTTTCACCCTTTTCTCAATCTTGTCCTGGTTCCAGAATCTTTTCTTTGTTTAGGAAGCAGATGGTGGGCATTTGGTAAATGTTTTTTCATAATGCTGAAGATCTCAAACTAAAGTTCAATGGCCTTTTAAAAAATTTGTTATCAGAAAATAAATTAGGGAGGGTTAGGATTGTATGAGGGATGATCTATCTCTCCAGATTTTCTTTTTCAAAATGTAAACTTAGTATGGAATATATTGTGTTGGTATGAACATTGAACACTTTTAGATTTAGTCATTTAGTAGCTTCCAGATTTGCGTTCCCAGTTAAACATTTTCACATTGGGGCCAGGAGAGAAAGTGAGTTAGGCTAAACTCATGTTTTGTTTCTCAGGAATAATCTTTGAGCGCAGAGCTGGGAGTAGCCACTAATCACTGGTACTACATGGTCCGCTGAACACTTCTGGGAGAAAACCCCAGCACAGAACCCAGAGCGGAGAATAGCTCTCCTGAGCACTGCTGGGTCTGCCCCAGCAACCCCACCCCAAAACAGTATTTTTTGACACTTAATATACTTTTTCACATTCTCACCAGAATAACTCATGGAAAAGTAAAAACCCATTAGCATATTTGTCACCCTAGATATTTTATGTATTTCCTTATTTTCTCTCATAATGGCACACCTTACATTCCCGCCTCTCAAGCTTGTCACCTATGCATTCCTACCATCATGTGGCATCTATGCAGTGACTTTTCTTTCCTGACATGTTCCATGCTGGTCTCTGTCTCATGCTCACTCTGTTTGTTGTTGTTGTTGTTGTTGTTGTTGTTGTTTTGGGGCTATACCTTTCATGCCCAGAGCTTACTTTGGCTCTGTGCTCAGGGATCACATGTGGTAGACTTTGGGGAACATATTGGGTGCTGGCATAGATCAGGCCGGCTGTGTGCAAAGCAAATACCCTACCCACAGTACTATCACTCTGACCCCACTCATTCTCAATTTTCTGGTGTGAAAATAATTTTCTTTTTATTAAACTCTCTTCATTTCCTTTCTGGTATCTTTTCTGTACTTTGGTGCCACTTATTATGCCCCTTAGTCTATTTATTACATTCTTCTTTGTGTTATTATTTACTATTTAGGTGTTCATTTATTTAGCAGATATTTTGAATCCCAGTGACCTTCCTTCCACGGGCTAATATTTAGTTTTGGGTAGCATCTAGGCATCGGTATTCTCTTAATGCAATTAGGTGGTTACAGGAATAAATAAAATATGTTCTTAGACTATAATAAAGTCATGTTTATTGAAGATTTTAAGGTTTTTAAACCAATAATCATGTTATATTTCCCATAACGCTGACACACTTAAGCAAATTATATTTTCTATTTAGTTTTCATGAATTTTCATATGAATATTCAGAATATTCAGGATATTCTTGGATATAACCAGAAACTAGAAGACAAACAAAAACTTAGAATTTTTTTCTGCTGTTTGCATTTTAGAATGATATTTTAAATACCTCTGGAGAAGATCCAAATTTCATAAATTCTAAGCTAGTGTTTTTGGTTTGACTTATGAGTTAAATAAAATAAGCTCTGTTCATTAATAACTATTACAAAGTAGTCATGATTAAATGTATATATGTTGAATTGTTGGTAACATAAGTAAGTCATCTATGAGTAGGAGCCTTCATAAATGTGATAAATCTAGCAAGTGATGAATATATGCTTTGAGTAGGATAATTAGTGTATTAAAGCAGTTTATATAGCAGATATTCCAGATTGGACCTCTAATCTGTTGTGAACTAGTGACTCCTCAGCTGCTTCTCATGTAATTTGATAGCAGATGTGTTTTTTTTAATGAAAAATTTTTTAAATGAATAAAGATTTTTGGTTTGTTTGTAATTTTATGGAATGTTAGTGATCTTTTAAAAAGTGTTTATGAAAGTTCATAAATAGTATGTTCCTTAGCTTGCGTTTGTATAAGATATCATTCATACTTAAGTCTAATTCTTTATAATGAATAACAATGTTTCTCTTGCACTTGCTTGTCAGAGCTGCAGAAATTGTGAATTAGGGTGGAAAAATGTTTTTGTTTGTTGCTTGGCTTTTATTTCTTTTCATCTCATTTTCATAAATTTTCTCCAGAGTTAGGAACAAAAAGTAAATAGGGTTGACCCATTATTTTCTACTTTTTTATATCTGTCTGTCTGTCTGTCTGTCTATCTATCTATCTACCTACCTACCTACCTACCTACCTATCTCTATCTTCTCATTAACTCCTTGTATCACTGCCAGGAACCAAGTGATATTATATCTGTATTTTGCAGATGGATAAGATGGGTATAGAGATAGTGACTTACCTGCATTCTTATAGCTAGTAACAGGTTTTAAACGTGTATTTTTTTTATTTGTGCCCTTACCTTTTGAACAGTCATTGCCAAAGTTGGGAGTTGGTAGTCCATACTGGGAATGCTTGTTAAGTGTGTGTGCATGTGTATATTGTTGTTGTTATTTGTTGTTGTTTTAATATGCTGCCAATACATTTTTTTTGTATTTGTGTTTGGGTGAAACCCAATGATGCTCAGGGATTTCTCCTGGCTCTGCACTTAGGAATTACTCCTGGCAGTACTTGGAGGACTATATAGGATGGAGATTGAACCCAGCTTACATGCGTGCGAGGCAGACACTGTAATATCACTCCAGCCAGCTACCAATACATTTAAAGTAGAGATATTTCACAGACAAAAAAAAATTTTTTTTTTATCCCGGGTTTCCTCTTTTCCATGTTGCAGCAGATTCCTAGAGTTTAGTAATCCCAAATTGCTAAATTTATTTTTGGTAGAAGAGGTATATGGTTTCTCAGGCCAAAATTCATTAATATTACCTTCCTGGTCCTTGAGGTATTTTTCAGTTTTAGTTATTTTTGGCTTTGGGATCATATAAGGGATTGCTTGGTGCTTTTAGGCGACCATGTGGTGCCAAGGATTGAACAAGGACCTCCCACTTGCAAGGTGTGTGCTCCAGTCCATTGAGCTATCTCTCTGACCTAATATTTTAGTTTTGGAACTTCGCATCATCACTTTTTACTACCTTCAGTAGTTCCTATTATGCTTGAGTTTGTTCTAGATCAAAGTAACCATGAGGGGCTAAAGAGATAATACAGAGGGTAAGGTGCTTGCCTTGCATGCAGCTGGCCTGGGTTAGATGTCCAGTATCCCCTAAAACCCCCTGAACACAGCCAGGAGTAATTTCTGAATGCAGCGCCAGGAGGGAGCCTTGAGCACTGCAGGGTGTGGCCCAAAAACCGAAACAAAAAAACCAAAGTAGCCATCCTTCAGATGTTACCTCCAAATGAGCCTTTGTCAGTTGCATGTGTCTGGAGTGTTAATTTGCTAAATGTAAACACTGG
>JAOXYA010132542.1:0-10255 GCA_028565675.1 Sorex palustris
TCTTGGTCTTAAAGACAAATTATATATATATGTATATATATATCCCATTGTACTAACTCACTAGACATATGAATAGTAGCTATTGAAGCACATTCAGATATACAAACCATATTGGGATATTAAGGAGTGACTTTTAAATTGTATGGTAGTATCACTAAGACTAAAATAATGTTAGCTGGATGAAGATCGATGTTTAAAATAGTGGTAAGGGTGTAAGTAAATGTTTAAGTGAAACCCTGGGGCATAGAACATCATAATAGGTTTTGATAAGAAAGAAGAAGAAATAATTCAGTCTGGAGGTTATTTGTGCTAGAACGAATATAGTTAAATGAACGCAAAATGGAGAGAAAATATTGAAAAGACATCGAGTGAGTAGTAATGGTATTTCATGACTAGACATAGAGATTTAGTAGCCAATACTTATTTAATTTCTTATCTTGAACTACTTGGAGCATAGAGTACTGTTTAATGAACCTAGAAATAAATTCACAGTATGATATAAGATGATGTGATATGTTTGGAAGGACATAGGAAGAATGAATCATTTAATATACAATAGTGCAGAAAGTTCGAGATAGGCATCCAAACTGAAAATAAAAATAAAAATAATTCATTTGGATATCTATGGTGAATTAAACAATGGATAATGAATGCATATACTGAAAGGAAATATAAGGAGGAGAAAATAGGGGCAGGGGAGATAGTTCAGAGGACCAGATAACACACGTTTTTCATGCTAGGCCCAGAGTTCACACACCAGCACAGCATGACTCCATTGTTTGTTTCCATTATTTTTTTTCCTATTATGCTTATTTCATGGGAAATGTGATAAAACTAATAGTATTTTCATATACGCATATAATATTTGTGTTTCACGTATATGCCTAATACATATTGGTATAGCTTCAGTGATAAAATTTGAAATATAAGAAACTTTTCAACATATTGCATAAAACTCTTTCCAATTCAGTCAAGTATTTAATGATAACATATAATCATATTTGAGATAAAAATTTTGAATACTTAACACTAGTTGCAAAGATATAACATATCTATCTTGACAAATCAAGACCTATCAAATATCAAATATATCAGACTCTGGGCTAGAGTGATAGCACAGAGAGCCCGGCAAGCTACGGAGAGTATCTCGCCTGCATGGCAAAGCCTAGCAAGCTACCCATGATGTATACAATATGCCAAACACAGTAACAAGTCTCACAATGTTACTGGGCCTGCTGGAGCAAATCAATGAACAATGGGAGGACAGTGAGAGTGACAGTGTAGGGAGAAGACAAAAAAATCAGAGCAATGCAAGATTTTAAGATGACAGTGGAAGAAATGTGTCTAAAGGCAATCTGAGATTTATAGTTGCATGAATAACTCATGATCCCAGGGGCTCAGCAAACACTGCTGGGTGCTCCAAGCTGTGCATGGACAGTTGCATGCTCTGGGGCATGTTTTGAGAAGGAGTTGCATTTCATCTGGCTCTACAAGTTGAGGGGTATAGACAGGGAAGATTGGTGTGCTTAGGTGCAATTGTATTAGTTACCAAGGGCTGCAGCAGTGAACACAATGCATGGATAATAGAGTGAGAGTTGAATCTTAGCCACTATTTTAACTCCTTCTCTGATTATCCATGTGTAATTGTTGTGATTATTTTAATACTATTAGTGTAATTTGATAATGTTGGTGATAAAAGGTGTGGTGAGCACCCGCTACAGATGTCTGCATCTTGAATGGCCCTTTATGAACTCAGGACTCAGCAGGGAACACAATATAATCTTCAGCCAAGCCCATGTGATCAGATACCAAGGGCATCTTTCATGCCAGCCCCAGGAGGCAGATGTCAGTGTCTAAGATGTGCTATGAGTTCCTGAAATGCACAAAGGGAGAGACCGACACACACACAAGAAAAAGTCATGGGGACCACAGGAGGCCTTTTCTCCAGAACTGTCCATAAGACAGAGCTTTGGGTGAGGGAGTATCAGAGAAACCAGGCTTCAGCGCAGGAAGGATTGGAACTGTGCTGAAGGCTTCAAAGCCAGACTTCAACCTTGGCCCAGTTAATTCCATCCCTTTTCCTGTCTCAGTCATGCCCATCCTGAGGCAGAGCAGCCAAGGAGAAATTAGGTCCTGGGACCAGAAAGGTGCAAAATCATTTGGAGTCACATGGAGCTTTCTGCCTAAGGGTGAGGTACCCTTGAGAAAGGCTTCACTGTGGGGAATAGCCTGGAGTGACCTGTGGCTTCTCGGTCTCAGGAACAGAGTGTGGAACACACTGTCATTCAGGGCCGTGGTTCCGTCCTTGCCCCCCTGCAGGAAGGTGGCGGTCAAGTGGAGGAGGGAGGCTCTCTCCCACAATCTGGACACGGAGCATAGGCAAATGACATCAGAATTGCCTGTGTGGGTCCTGTCGTCAATGTGGGAGGGAAGGTGAGAATTCTCAGCCCTCAGTGTGACTGCACCAGGGCAAGAGCCGGGAGAGCGAGCTTGAATCTGTCCAGCAGAAACCACACTGCCATAGATGGGGAATATGTGTAAAGGAAAGGGGTGCTCCTGGGTGCCCAGTTTCTGACTATGAGAGCTGCCCGGAGTAGCTTAGTTTCTCTGGATGCTTCAGATAATAGGAGCTATTCCTTTTGCTACTTCTTTTGAGAGAAGATGGCATCAGGAAAAAAAAAACCCATTGTCCCATTATGAAACTCTCCTATGACCAATATTGTAAATCACAGAGCACAAAATAAAATTTTTAAAAAGTACAAGCACAGCGGGTAGGGCATTTGCCTTGCACGCGGCCGACCCGGGTTCAATTGCCAGCATCCCATATGGTCCCCAGAGCACCACCAGGAGTAATTCCTGAGTGCATGAGCCAGGAATAACCCCTGAGCATCGCTGGGTATGACCCAAAAAGAGAAAAAAAAAGTACAAACCCATTATCTACAGATTTATACTTTCACAGTCTCCTTTCAGCTTTTCATATAGGTGCCTTGTAACCTTATCTTCTAAAAGAAGCTTCAGTGGGGCAAGGCCCGCTGAATGGGTATATAATGGCCTGTCTTGGACATTAAACCCGTCAGAGAATGAAGCTGGGGCTTATCGCTGCAATGCCTTGTCTTCTTTTTGGCAGCACAGTTGAAACGTCTCCTTGAGAAGCAAGGTAAATTTCTATAAGCACTGCTTCCCAGGTGAAAAATTCACCAAGAACTGGCTTCTGCAACCATCCTGGTGGATTCCAAGGCCTCTGTCCTAAGACTTGTCTTCTGCCACCAGAACTATAATTTAAATCAACAGAGAAATAGATGGACATTTCCTGTGTACAAACTGTTTACTCTCACATGAGCCTGAGATGGGAGTTCAGGCAATTTTGGTTCACAGAGGAGCGATTAGGCTGCTGAAGATCATACTGTGTGGAGCAGACCCAGATCTGACAATATCCCCAGCCAACATCTTCCTGCCATATTGTACTGCCTCTGACAACCTCCAAATGATATTTGTGGTCCCAGGCATTGAGCGCTGTGTGTTTACTTAACAAAATTATTTATTTTCATGTTTTAATTTTAAATTATTGATCGCTGCACTATGATTTACAGTATTTTTGATGGTGGTTTCCCATGTAATTCCAACACCAGCCCATCACCATTGTGTGCACCTCCCTCCCCCAAGGCCCCCAGTATCTTCTCCTTTCAGCCTCCTGCCCACAAACTCAGTTATGTGGATCAATTCTCTCATTGTGTTGCCTTTGGCCCTTTGTTATTACTTTGGTGTATGTCTTTAAATTCCAAGTGAGAAAGAGAGAGGTGGTGTAGAGATCTTTCTGGGGGTAAGAGTGATAATAGGGCACTCTCCTTGCACATGGCCAACCTGGGGTCGATCCCCCAGTATCCCATATGGTCTCCTGAGAACCACTAGGAATGGTTCCTGAGTGCAGAGCCAGGAATAACCCTTGAGAATTGCTGGGTGTGACCCCCCTCCAAAAAAGGAGAGAGATCATTCTATATCTGTTTGTTTCCTTCTGACTTCACTCAACATGATTTCCTCAGGTTCCGTTCATGTCATAGCAAATTGCATGATTTTGTTCTTTCTTAGATCCTCATAGTATTCCATTGTGTCTAGAAAGCACAACTTCTTGTTCCATTTATCCATAGTTGGACATTTGGGTCATTTCCATATCTTGGCTATTGTACTAAGTGCAGTGATGAACATAGGTGTGCATGTCTCATTTTGGAATTAAAGCCTGGCAAGCTACTCGTGATGTATTCAATATGCCAAACACAGTAATAACAAGTCTCACGATGGAGACGTTCCTGGGCCCGCTTGAGCAAATCAATGAACAATGGGAGGACAGTGCTATAGTGCTATTTTTGTGTTTGAATCGAGAGAGGGGAGAGGTCAAGCGGTCATATGAAAGTTCTATTTGTATTTTTTGGAGACATCTCCATATTGCTTTCCATTGAGGCTGAACAAGATGACATGCCCACCAACAGTGGACGAGGTCCCTTCCTTACCACAACCCCACTGACACTGGCTGTTCCCAGACTTTGTGATATGGAGCATTGCACATTTTCATGGTCATGATCTCAGAAAGCTCAGCCTCAGCATGGTCCGATGATGCCAGGACTTACAGGTGGCATAAAATGCAAGATCAAATATATTGTGTCAGGCACCCAAGATCCCACAGGTACCCAAGCCTGTGCTCTCTCTCTCTCTCTCTCTCTCTCTCTCTCTCTCTCTCTCTCTCTCTCTCTTTCTCTCTCTCTTTCTCTTGCTTTTTGGGTCACACCTGGCAATGCTCAGGGGTTACTCCTGACTCTGCACTCAGGAACTACTCCTGGCAGTGCTCAAGGGACCATATGTGATGCCAGGGATTGAACCCAGGTTGGTTGTGTGCAAGGCAAATGCCCTACCCACTGTGCTATCTCTCTGACCCCTCACTTGTGCTCTCTTAAGAGCTCTGTGCACTGCAAGGGCCAGGAGAACATGACTTCCCAGCTCACATCAGAAGCATTTTCTAATTGATCCTATAAGCCACATGCACTGAGGCAGACTTACAGGTGGTTGGAGAAACAGAGCCAAAAATATGGCTGTTATTTGCCGTGGGAACTCTGAGCACGATGCTGATTCTGGGCTCTTTTTTTTTTTTTACAAACCAAACAAAATTGGTGTAGAATGATGGGGGTCACAAGTGGCAGGACAGAGACTTTCTTGTGCTTATGGAAGGAGGGACAACATGCTCAAGTGAGGGGGGCCTTGCTGAGAGCTGGTCAACTCCATGGGTGACCAATGGGGAAGAGGCAGAGGGGCAGAGCTTCCCCTCACGAGAGAAGTCTCTGGGTTTCCGCCTATTTGGAAGCAGATGCCCCAAGACAGACAACGCTCTGTACTGTTGACAAGAGATCAGCTCCAGCTGTCTGTCCGTAGTGCATGCCTCTGACACAGACAATCACTCAGCTGGCTTCTCTATCACTCCACCTCTTCCCCATCCTGTATAACGCAGTGTGTGTGTGTGTGGGGGGGGGGGGGGTTACTCACATGAAATGACAGAGCATTCTGATTCTCATTGCAGGCTTGGTTTGGAGAGAGGGACGACGGCTAAGGAAGCCTTAGATGTCATCGTTGGCCTGTTGGAAGATCACGGACAAGGTGGGAGTTACTATGAAGATGCCAGCGGTGGCTGTGGTTTCCAGAGCTCGTACCTAATCGTGGATCGTGAGGAAGCCTGGGTGCTTGAGACCCTGGGGAAGTACTGGGCAGCCGAGAAAATCACAGGTGAGGAGCGGGGGACAGCCCAGGCATGCCCACACAGGAGAGGCTGAGATGGACGTGGCCCTCGAGAAGCTACTGCTCTCTGTTGCTGTTCCTGGGTGTCACCACCCCACCCATAGTAACCCAAGGGTTCCCTTGATGTGTTTGGGACCGACTCACTACTGAGTCACTCCCCACCCAGTTTCCAATGGTGATGGATGAACGAAGGAATGGGGGCCACCAGGCTGGTTGGTAATCAGTGGCCCTTTATTCCAGTCTCACAGCGTTAGTTATAGAGAAATCACGAAGGACTGGGGGTAGCAGCTGCAAATAGGTGTAGTTAAACATTATCATCAACAATAAACAGATGTAAAGCCCTTCCTTCAGGGGAAGTTCTAGGATATTAACTCAAGGATGAAATCTCATCTCAGTGCTCAGCACTCTAGATTCTGGCTTGGAGATCCGCCCAAGAGTGGAATTACATCTAAGGATATAATTGCTTTCTCCTTTTTTTTTCAGCTAAAATTTAAATAGTCACCTTAAATTTACTTATTAATAATATTTCTAGTCATTTTGTATGGACACAGTAAGAGGTATGTGGTAAGAAGATGGACACAGTAAGAGATAATCTTAAAATATGACTCTTCCTGGAGACGTCTCTCTATATATCCCAGACCACAGTCCTCAGGCCAAATTAGTCTTTCCTAACCCCAGCAGGCTCCTTATTCAGTTTCTTCTCTTTGGGTCATGACAGAGTTTGTTCCATGACCATGCTCTTAACTTATTATACTTCTTGTGGCATTTAGCTTGTCCTTTTTGAATCCATGGTAGCTTACGGCTTGCCCTGGGTCCATCTTTGCCCCTCTCCAGGACCTCACTAACACACAAAACCCCCCCTCCCCTTTTGAGGTGTTAGGAACCAAGGACAATTGAGGTAAAAGTCAAGTAAATGTGAAGGATGCCCAGAGTAAATATTTGAAGTCAGTTAACTCCCAAGTTGCAAAAACAGCATCAACTGTCTTCCTGTGTCTAAACAAAAAGGACATTAATCTAAAGTAAACTATGCAAAGGACCTAAAGGAAAGAGAAAAGCAATATTTCACTTACATATACAAAATTCATATACATATACAAAATACATATACAAAATCGCTGGAGCGATAGCACAGAGATAGGGCATTTGCCTTGCGCGTAGCAGGCCCGGCCGAGCTGGGTTCAATTCCTCCGCCCCTCTCGGAGAGCCCGGCAACCTACCAAGAGTATCTTGCCAGAACGGCAAAGCCTGGCAAGCTACCCGTGACGTATTCAATATGCCAAACACAGTAGCAACAAGTCTCATGATGGAGACATTACTGGGCCCGCTCGAACAAATTGATGAACAACGGGAGGACCATGACTGTGACCGTGATACAAAATTCAGAGCTTTGAGAAGAATTGGACTTTGCAAGTTACAGGTTCTGGTTTGGAGAGATAAGTGATTAACAGGGGAAGAAGAGCAAAATGGAGAGGTTAAAGATAAACAGAAGATAGGGAGTGCCAAATGGAATTGGGTATGTGCCTCAGGAGCACTGTGGTGGTGGGAGTGATTCAATAAACCTAATTAGCTCCCTGTGGGGGGAAGAAAGAACAACTCAATGTAACCAAACACTCTCTCCCACCTTCTAGGACTAGAAGGTTCATTTAAGGCCTGGCTTATTCCTGGGCTTCTGCTTCTTGAGAGGAACCTGGACTTTCCTGAACCTGGCATGTGGGGCTCTCAATACTTGGAGACCAATGCTTTATTTATTGGTTTCTCTTTCTTTCTGGGCAGGACCTGGTTCTGTCAGCCAGCTCCCCATAAGCTGAGGGGTCACCCTTTACATGGGGCTGAGGATCCTGTCCTTCCTTTCATCCTAGGCCCTGCCCTTATTACCTCATGACTCGTGGTTGGAATCTTGCTCTAGAAGATGAATTTGTTTCTGGTTGAGGCCAAGGAGTCCTCATCTCTGTGAGATGATGTTCTGGGAAGAGCAGTGGGTGCTGGTGGGTTTGGGACTCGGAGAACTGCTGCTTCGCCCTCCCATTCCCAGACAGTTCTGGGGGAGGAGATGTAAAGGTTAGAGTGGCTGTCTCAAATCAACTCCCAGAACTCTAAGGCCACACAGGATTCCCAGATGGTTTAATGTTGTAAGAGAGAAGTGAATGAAGCCCCTAGGAGACCCTCAGGACTGGGGACTCACTCATGATGGGGTACTGCCATCTGCCCTGTGTTCTGGCAGGCACAGCTAGTACATGGCACCACTCTTCAATTCTTTTTTTTCTTTTTGGGTCACACCTGACGATGCACAGGGGTTACTCCTGGCTCTGCACTCAGGAATTGCCCCTGGTGGTGCTCAGGGGATTATATGGGATGCTAGAAATCGAACCTGGGTTGGCCGCGTGCAAGGCAAATGCCCTACCTGCTGTGCAAGGCAAATGCTCTACCCGCTGTGCTATCACTCCAACCCCACCACTCTTCAATTCTTGAGTCCACCCAGGGCCTAGGCATCTTCTTCCTTTCTTTCCTTTTAACAAGGTCTTTCCCCTTCCTTCCCTTTCCTTTGTTGCTATTGTTGCTATGAAGTTGGGGCAGGGAATGTGTCACACCTTATTGCTTGTGGTACTTGATGGGATTGGACTCATTGAGTGATGAGGCTTCCACATATTCTGGTAGTGGTACTTGTCCAGGTGGCTGCTGGGAACTTGCACACATACTTGCCAGGGATTGGGCTTTGGTCATGGTGCTCACAACTCTTTTAGATGAAAGTAGCTCGAGATTTTCCTGGTCATAACTCTCATTTGGGCACAGCAAGCTGGGGTGTCAGCATTAGAAGAGGGCCATCTCTACCTTCTGCATTCAGCACACACCTTCTGTGCCCGCTTGCATGGTACCTGACAGGGTTCCAGGACCAAAGCTGACCCCTTCGTTCCCAGCTGCCTACAGTACAGGAATTTCATAGAACTTCCTTCCCAAGACAAAGTCAGGAGGGATGGTGCAGAGCTTTCACTGGTCCTGTGCTGGAACGCAGCTCTGATGCTTGGAAGCAGAACCGAAGGCTTTCTCATCCCTGATTGAGAGCCAGTGCTCAGCTTCCCTGCAAGACAGCCGGAGTAACCCAGTTCCTCAATGGGTCAGTTCATGCTGACATGTATCCCACTTACACATATGGATGCGGAAATGAGACCAGTGAGAACCAAGCATTGGCATTCCCTCTAGCCCCCGTAGGGAGACGCTAAACAGTGAAATCTTGGCCCTGTGTTGTGCAGAAATGGAGAAGAGCATTAATATCATTTTTGAGAGCTAAAGGGGTAAAAGCCACACCAAGCAATCGGATTGTTGTTGTTTTGCTCATTTGTTTTTTTTTGGGGGGGGTTACATACAGCGATGCACAGGGGTTACTCGTAGGTCTGCACTCCTGACAGTGCTTGGGGGGATGATATGGGATGATGGGAATCGAACCCGGGTATCAGCCATGTGCAAGGCAAATGACCTACCTGCTGTGCTATCGCTCCAGCCCCTATTGTTGTTGTTTTTTTGCTTGTTTAAATAAAAATCTCCAGCCAGTCCTGGGATTCATGGATTTTATGCCCTCTGACCCCAGCAGCAATGGGATTGCTCTCAGATTTAATGAAAATAAGCCCCTGAGCACTACTGTTCCAGCAAGGAAATGTGGATTATAAATTGGTACTCTGGGGAAAAAAAACTTGGACAATGACTTCAGTCCTATGATTTTGAAGCATCTAGTTGGATATAATGTTAAAATCACTTTTTTAACTCAAGGCTCTGTTTTGTTTTTAAAATCCCTTGATTCTTGTGTCCTCTGAAAGGATAGTGGCCGCAGGACAACTGCCCCTTGGCCAGGGCACTAATTTCTGGCGGTCCACCCTGAGCCAGCAAACCAGGGCCCACCCATCCTCTCGGAACCAAATTCTTGGCAGTGGGACTTTGTTCCAGCTGTCTTTCAGGCTCTCTCTAGCTCTCTACTTCATGCTCTAAGAATTTGTAAAATCCACAGACTCTCTGAAGCAGTAGTGACCTTTTTCAGAGTGACCTTTTGAACTCCAGCAGAGACCAGTGTTTGGGACAGCATTGAAGCTTCGAGGCCGGGGAGCCCCATCCATCAAGTGTGAAGGCATTTCTGATTCCATACTTACTAGGCTACACTTACATTGAAAAAAATAATTTTTGCTGTTTGGGGAGCATATCTGGCAGTGCTCAGGGCTTACTCTTGGCTCTGTGCTCAGGGATCACTCCTGGCAGTGCTCAGGGCTGTGTGCAAGGCAAGAACTCTCCCTGCTATAATATCTTTCAAGTTCTACCAAGTAAAGGGTGTTTGGAGGACTTGCTCGGGATGCAAGACGCACGCTGAAAGCAGACTCTAGACCAAACACGATGGTCACTCAATGCCTCTATTGCAAACCACAACACCCTAAAGGAAAGAGAGAGCAAAAGGGAATGCCCTACTATAGAGGTGGGGTGGGGTGTGGGGGTGGGG
>JAOXYA010132576.1:0-10254 GCA_028565675.1 Sorex palustris
GTAAAGTGAAAAATCATCTGTCCCACAGGCGGGGGGTGGGGTGGGAGGGGGATTACTGGGGTTCTTGGTGGTGGAGCACGGGCACTGGTAAAGGGATGGGTGTTTGATCATTGTATGACTGAGACTTAAACCTGAAAGCTTTGGGCTGGAGAGATAGCACAGCGGGTAGGGCGTTTGCCTTGCATGCGGCCAACCAACCCTGAAAGCGTTGTAACTTCTCACAGTGATTCAATAAAAAAAAAGAAAGAAAGGAAAGAAAGGCAATATCCACAGGGATCTGATGGTTCTCCATTCTCGGCTCACATGGGAATCACTCCCGAGCATCCAGAAGGGGCCAGACCTTCCTTAAAGATACGGTGGGGGCCGAGGGTCTGCAGGGGGGAAAGTGCTGGGCATGCATGCGGCCGGCTCCAGTTCAAGCCCACCCAGAGACCCCTGAGCCCTCCAGTGGGACCCAAACCCACCCACACCCACAACAACAAAAACCCAGCCGGGCAGCCAGCATGCTCCAGCTCAAGTGCCCCCCACACCAGTCAGATCACACGGCAGTCTGAGGAGAAGCATCTCTCCTCGTCACCGTCCCTGGCCCAGGCACTGTCCTCTCTGGGTCATGGGGGTCCGCGTGTCTGCAGGGGGCTGCCTCTGCCCGCCCTGGCCCCTGGCCCAGACTCGGGAGAATACTGAGCAAATCTTTATCTGGAAAAGGTGGAGACGTGCCACCCCGTTCCCGGGATGCCGAGGGCCAGCAGCACTCAGGGGTAAGAGTGAGCCCGGGGTCCCCGCGAGCTCCAGCCAGGCCCTGAGCTCAGACTCACCCACCCCAAGGAGCCAAGCCGGGCTCGGGGTGCCAGCACTCCCGCTCCCACCCACGTCACTGGCTCAGTCCCTGTGCCTTGGGGGTGACCCCCTCATGAGCACGCTTGGGATCCCCAAAGTGTGTTCCTTCATCAGAATGATTCTCTGGGAAAACAGAACGTCTTCACCCTCAAATGCCTGCCACCTCCTCCTGACTGCCTGAGGGTCTCCTCATGATGGCCCCCATGGACAGCCCCTGTCCAGCCAAGGCAGTGACGGGAGAAGGGGCTGGGCTGAGCATATACGTTGGGAACCAATTCCCTTCACCCCGAGCTTCTCAAGGAAAGAGCACAACACCCCTCAGCTGGGGGACAGCCATGTGGCCTGAGGAGCACTCAACTGTGGGGATGACCTCTGACCTGAGGAGCACCCTTGGCTTGCCTGTGTGTGGATGACTATGTGACCAGAGGAGCACCCTGAACCATGGGAATGAGCATGTGACCTTAGGGAGCACCCTCAGCTGTGGGGATGACCCTGCGATCAGAGGAGCACCCTCTGCTGTGGGGATGACCGTGTGATTGGGAGGAGCATCCCTGACTGTGTGACCTAAAGGAGCACCCTCAGCTGCGGGGATGACCGAGTGACCAGAGGAGCACCCTCGGTTGTGGGGATGACCGTGTGACTAGGAGGAAGCCCCAGCCCCTTCTCCCAGGGGACTCTCTCCCTGATCCCAGGTCGCCTTTTTGGGGAGAAGTGGCAGCCTGGCCTCAGACACCCCCGCCCCTTCCCCAGTGGGCGGCTGGCGGGGGGTGGGGCTCCGGGAGGGCTGTCGGGAGGGCTGGGCTGGGATGACCCAGCACTTCCCGTTCCTCCTGGTTCCATTAGATGCCGCCACAGCAGTGCAGACTCACCGTGAGCCGGGACAGGCTGCACGCGTCACGTCAGTCTCCCTGGGAGCAGCCCCCACACACACTTAGCGGTGAACCCCAGAAGCGAGTCTCAGCTTCAGAGCCGTAGAAAGAGTAGGCATGAATAATGCACTTTTATCTCTGCCAATACTTGAAAACAAAGCCGTCCCACTTGTTCAAATCCATCTGTTCGACATCCCTTCCAGCCTCAACACTTTGGGGGACGTTTCGTCTCCAAGAGAAATGTTGGGGCCGGAGCGACGGCACAGCGGGGAGGGCGTCTGCCTTGCACGCGGCCGACCCGGGTTCGATTCCCAGCATCCCACAGGGTCCCCTGAGCACCGCCAGGAGTGATTCCTGAATGCAGAGCCAGGAGGAACCCCTGAGCATCGCCGGGTGTGACCCAAAAAAGAATAAATAAATAAATAAATAAATAAAATAAAAAATACAAGGGAAATGCTGATGTCACCGGTACAGAGCCAGGGCAGGGTCCCTCGCTCGGTGCCCATCCCCTGGGCCCTCGGCACGTGTCAGATCTGACACTCAGCTGACAGAGATCTGGGACAGGCACGAGGGGGCCCTCCGTGACCCCACCGGGGCATCGCCCTCCAAGACCCTGATCAGGACACAGCCCCGGAGACTCTGGTTCAGGCTCAGCCACATCGGTCCCACCCCTGCTTCCGCGGCGGTTCCCATGAACGGAAGTGGCTCGGCCGCCCCCACCCACCAGGAGAAACAGGGTCCTGAGGAGGTGCTTGTGAATCACCACCCGGACGGTCAGACGTGAGACACCTCGTGCTCTGTGCCACGCCGGCATCGCCCCGGACAGCTGGCCTTGCCAGTCGCCAAGGGGAATCCTGTGGTCGTTTGGAGTCCTGCCGTCCCCTGGAACTGGGCAGTGAGCTGTGTGAGCAGGCTGGGGCGGCGGCCATAGGGACAGGCCGGGACACTCGCCACCCGGGCGACACCACAGCTTGGAGCTGGCTCCTCAGAGCCGCCCCTCGGGCCAGGGCCTCCCGACAGGCCTGCGCCAGGCACGCACAGCCCAGCACCCACAGCACGACGCCATCCATGCAGCGAGAGGCTCGTCTCACCTGCCCTCAGGTGGACAGTTGGGCATCAGCAGAACGGGAAGCACCTGAGACGGCTGAGAGGGGGCGGCTGTGGCGCGCGGCCAGCCGCATCCGCAGACGGGCGGTGTTGGGTGTTTTCACCAGTGAATCGCCCCTTTTCCTCCTCCCAGAGAAGCTTGCCGTGCCCTTGCTGGCATCCCTAATTTAGGTAAAGTATCTTCAGCCTTTCCTTTGTATTTTACTTCTCATTGTCACAGTTCCCCGAGTCAGTCTTGATTACTTATAAGTCAAAACTTTCTGGTAATGGGGCTGGAGCAATGGTACAGCGGGGAGGGCGTTTTCCTTGCACGCGGCCAACCCGGGTTTGATTCCCAGCATCCCATAGGGTCCCCTGAGCACCGCCAGGAGTCATTTCTGAGTGCAAAGCCAGGAGTAGCCCCTGAGCATCGCCGGGTGTGACTCAAAAAATTAAAAGAAGAAACAGCTTTCTGGTAATTCTGAACTTTGTATCTGTACTGCTTTGTATTCGAAGCGCTGTGTATTTGCACCTGCTTTTCTGTTTCCCCTATAGCCTATTTTTTTAGCTTTTATTTATTTATGTGGATAACTTTTTTTTATTTTTATTAGTGAGACACCATGAGGAACAGTTGTAGACTTAGAAATTTTTGTGCTTGGGTTTGAATTATACAATGATCAAGTACCCATCCCTCCACCAGTGCCCATTCTCCACCACCACGGATCCCAGCATCCCTCCCACCCCCATCCCCCCATCCCACCCTGCCTCTGTGGCAGGGCATTCCCTTTTGTTTATATTTTACTAAAGAGCAGTGTTCTTTGGTCAAACACAGAAAGACCGTTAATGCTGTGCTCCCAATATTTGGGAGTCGAATGACTCTGAAATATATCTACTCCTGGGGATTGGTCATAATGACTTGACTCAGGCTTCAGTTGCTGTAGTTCCCAACACCCCAAAAAAGAGGTCCCGCCATGGGACTGGGATGAACTTGGGGTGCGTGGCAAAGCTACTCCAGGATCAAAACGGGATAGTCTAGAAAGCATAAATCCATGGTCCTGATGCAAACTGTTGCGAGACAGGACCCCCAATTTGGAAGGACAAGCTGAACTGGCCTGAGGACTTAGTCTGGGATTTACGGCAAAAGCCTTGCTTGCTCTCAGAGCCCAGAGAACTCGGTGTTGGGATCTTTGTCTCTTGCTGTGTTTATCCAAACTGCAAGTATTGATAACTTATACAATTAGAGGAGAAGACAAAAGCCATGCAGCTGTCCCTGGGAGACAGTGTCTCCTTGAGTTAATCTCTCCAAGAGAATTTCCCCCTCCACCAAATGTTTATCTCTTTAAATGATCAATCACACCCGTGTCCTTCCCTCAACACCCCCCACCCCAGTTGTTCTATAAGGATGCTGGCAGCTCTGCGTTGAATGGGCCATTCTCACCATCAGGCTGTGGTCGTGTCTCCCTGCTGGGGAGGGTTGGAAACAGCTCTCACCGGACGCAAGTGTCATCATGTCATCACAGCATTGCAGCACCCGCACGGCTTTGTGAGTCCACAGAGCGGGACTCTCTCAGCCCACACGCCCTCGCCGTAGTGTTTGCTGGCTGCTCTGGGCAGCGTGGTGATTTTCACTTCAGAGATGATGTTCCTCCACTCTCTCCTTTCCTTTTCTTCACATACGAGGTATTGTATTGTGAACAGACGCCATAGGGCTACACTAGCATGCGACAAGGACAAATGGAGACGTTACTGGCACCCGCTCAAGCAAATCGACGATTAGCGGGAAGTCAAGTGGTCAAGTGACTGTATTGAATGCTGCTGGATAGGAGAGAATGACCCTGTGAAATAGAAATCCGTGGGCGTTCAGAGGTAGGTGCCACAGACGGACGGAGAGTAAGTTTACAGTTTGACACGTGTCGTGGAGAAGCGTCTGCTCAGGCTCCGACTCCAACTCGCCAGTGAATGTTCAGTGGTTTGTGGCAAGTGGCTCAGAAAACCTTCTGGAGATTCGTTTTATCTGCAAACACGGGACAAACTTCCTTGGCTCTGAGGGACTGTGGCTGCTCAGTCCAGCCAGCACGGTCATGTTGGACACCTGTGGCAGCCTGGGATGCCTCCAGCTGGAGCTCTGAGCCCCTCCATCGCGGCTATGCCAGACGAGCCGGGCACGGGGCGTGGAGGGCCAGGCACCAGCCCAGCAGCCCCGCGGGTCAGCATAGCAGGACAGCACCAGCTCTCAGCCTTCACTGATTCTTCCCTCTGGGTCATTTCTCTGCCATGTTTCCTGGGATCCGTTGTGTTTCCCAGCGTCTTTTGTGTTTTCCAGGATCCATTGTATATCCTGGGATCTGTTGTGTTTCCTGGGATTTGTTGTGTATCCTGGGATCTGTTGTGTTTCCCAGGATCTGTTTTGTATCCTGGGATCTGATGTTTTTCCAGGGATACATTGTGTTTCCCAGGGTCTTTTGTGTTTCCCGGGATCCATTGTGTTTCCTGAGATCTATTTATTTCCCAGAATCTGTTGTGTTTCCCTGGTTCCATTGTGTTTCCCAGGATCTGTTGCACTTCCCAGGATCCATTGTGTATCCTGGGATCCGTTGTGTTTACCAGGATCTGTTGTGTATCCCGAAATCTGTTGTGTGTCCCAGGATCTGTTGTGTTTCCCTGGATCGTATTCCTGCTGTCCCTTCAGCGCTGACTCCGTCCCAGTCCCTGGCTGGCCCTTGCCCGCTCCACCCTGCCTGTCTGCTGTTTCCAGGCTCTTACTCCTGCCTCTTGACACCCCCTGCCCCGGGAGACGGGCCAGGGAGTGGCTGGGAGCCACACACGCGTCAGGGCCTTGCACTGCACGGAGGCGTCACCCTGCTGTCTCTCTCCTGGGACACGGGAGCTGGGAGCCCGCCGGGGTCCGAAAGCACCTGTGGGGATGAACGCGAGTGCTCCCCGCATGAAGCTCCGAAACGCAGAGGGTCAGCCGCGCCGACACGGCCAGTCCTCACCATGGCCGGTCGTCCTGTCCCACGGCTCGAGGAAGGTGGTTCCCGGGTCACTGTTGCTCTTCCCATCATTAGCACGGTTGGTGCAGGGGAGCTGTGTCGGGGTCCGAGACTGTTGTGCACGTTCTCAACGCTCAGGCGCCACTGCCCCCAACCCTGCCCAGTCCCTGCTGGCCACCCGGCCATCCCCCACCCCCACTGGTAACCTCAGTTCTGTGGCCAGGCTGGGGGTGTTTTTACTGTCCACTGCTGCCTGGCCGGTCTCCTCAGACCCACACGAGCGAGACCACGGGGTCTCACTCTACGTCTGACATTTAGTCCAACCTGCCCCTCCAGGCTCCCCTGTGCTGTCGCCGGAGCAAGGCTCCCAGACCTCAGAGCTCACAGTGTTCCATTGCAGCTACTGGGGGACACTCGGGACTCCTCTCATTCCCACCTGTGTGAGTTGAGTTGGAGTAAGCCTACGTGCGCAAACGTATTTCTGAACTATATTTTTACATTCTTGATTTTTTGTGCTCTTGAATGATATTTTTGTGTTCCACCTAGGGTGGAATTGCTGACTCTGGCTTTATTAAGTATAATTGATACACAAAACCTGCAGCATGTAAGGAGCACGGTTCGATAACGGGCAACTGTGAAACCCTGAGCACGATCTCAGTAATAAGCGCCCCACCATCCTCCAAGGGTTCGCACTACCCCCTTGGACTGGGCTGGGTTTAGATTATTTTTAATGGATTGAGATTCTGTGGTTTTCAATACTATGAATAATGGTTTCACGTGCGTGTAGGTCAACACCACACCCATCACCACTGTACCACCATGGACCTGACGCCCCTCCCTTTCAAACCTCCCACTCATTTATGGTGTCAGTCTCCCCTTTTGCTACCTTTGGCCTTTGTTGCTCCCTGGCTGTGTCTGTAAGTCCCATATGTGAGAGAAACCATTCTGTCTCTGCCCCTTTCCTCCCACCTGACTTCACTCAGAGTACTCTCTACTAGCTCCATCCATGTTGCTGCAACTTGCACAGTCTTGTTCTTTTTTAGAGCTGCATAGTATTCCACTGTGTAGCTATATCACATGTTCTTGATCCCTTTGCCCATGGCTCGGTGTTTGGGTTGTTTCCATATTGGGCTATCGTACTAAGTGTAGTGACAGCCATGGATTTACACATATCTTGGCCACTCGCCCTTTGTCAGAGTATGATTTTCTCCCATTCAGTGGGACATATTTTTACTTTAGTCATGACTGCCTTATCTGTACAAGTACTTTTTGCTTTCTTATACTCACATTTTTTCCCTCCTAAATTCAACCATGAGATACAGAGCAACAAAGGTGCTTGAGGTTGGGTTTCAGTCATACAGAGTTCCAACACCAATCCCTCCACCAGTGTACATGTCCCACCACCAATGTCCCCAGGTTCCCTCCCATCACCCCCACCTCCCACCCTCTGCCTGCTTCCTTCTCCCTCTCTCTCTGTCTCTCTGTGTCCCTCTGTCCCTCTATCCTCTGTCTCTCTGTCTCTGTCTGTCTGTCTCTCTCTCTTTGGGGCATTTTGGTTTTGCAGCACAGCTACTGAGAAGTTATCACATTTGTTCCTTTATCTTCTCTCAGTCCTCAGTTCTTATTCAGAGTGATCACTTCCAACTACCTTTGACAAAGTGGTCCCTTCTCCCCCAGCCCTTGAGGTGGGCTTCCAACCATGGACCCATCCTCTTGGCCCTTGTTTCTACTGCCCTTGGGTATTAGTCAGTCTCATATTATGTTTTTTACTAACATTCTTTTAATTTTCTTTGCCAATAGAATTAAATAATCAGTAATAACTGTGACGTCAGTATCACGGAGTTATTCCTGATTTCTCCTATCTATTTTACGGACTTTGGTCAAACATCTAGGCCTTTAATCCATTTTTGAATTTGTGCATGGTGTGAGACAGGATCCAAGTTAATTCTCCCCCACGTGGCTAATCAGCTTTCCAGCATATTTATTGAAGACATTTTTCTTTCTTTACACTCTTGGCTCCTTTGTCATAAATAAGTGTCCACATATCTGAGGGTTTGCTCTCGGGCTAACGCTGGGCTCACTTCCTGCCTCGCTGCCTTAGGAGCCTCATGGTCACTCATCACAGGTGCCAAGCCTGGCCATGTGATGGCCCAGAGCCCGCAGAACCCTCCACCAGAACACCAGGACACGCTGCTTCCATGCCCTTGGGCCGGCTCTGACAGACACCCCATCCACACCCGACAGGCTTCCCTTGGAGGCCTCACTCGGGGTTTGGTGGGCGGCCGGGACGGGCAGGGAGAGAGTTACCAGAAACATCCTTCCTCGTCCCTCTCCACTCAGCTCTGGCCTGAGACTCCCGGGAAGCAGCCACACTCACCCGGGTGACACACAGGGTCCCAGCGGGGGTGACACACATTGACCCAGCTGGGGTGACACACAGGATCCCAGCTCGGATGACACACAGGGTTTCAGCTCCGGTGACACACAGTTAACACAGCCCTGGGTCACACCTGAGCTCCTCGGACCCTCCCTGCATGACTGGCATTAATGCAGCGTTCTTGGGCTCTGAGGAACCTTCCGTGGACCCAGCCCAGGGAGTCGTTGACGTCGAAGGATCGGCCTTGAGGTGATGTTTGGGCAGCACAGAGTGTGACTCCACATTAACAACTGCAGATCCCTCCTGATGTTGCTCCCCAAACCACTGCAGGGGCTTTTTTTTTTTTTTTTTTTTGCTTTTTGGGTCCCACCCGGCGATGCTCAGGGGTTCCTCCTGGCTCTGCACTCAGGAATCACAGCTGGCAGTGCTCGGGGACCCTATGGGATGCTGGGAATCGAACCCGGGTCGGCCGCGTGCAAGGCAAACGCCCTCCCCGCTGTGCTATCACTCCGGCCCCCATGCAGTGGATTTTTACTGTATCAAATGCCACATCTCCTAAAATCGAAGAATGCCATTCAAAGCTCTCCTCTTAATCCCATCTTCTTGAGGATGTTCCTTCTTCCCGATCATTTTTCCTGCGGCCTTGAGCACGGGGTTGAGCCCGAACGAGCCGCCCTCGGTACCGGCTGCCCCGAGGACCCTCCCGATGATAGTGGATTATGCTGCTTCGCTGCTGTGTGGGCCGCCAGGACAAAGGCAGTTAGCGCCGATCAGCTACTGGGTCTGCTGGGAAACTGACAAACTGGGTTTTCAAACAGAATCGATCCTTTCTATTTTAAGCCCGAGTGTGTAACTGCAAGCTTTACTCTCTCCATTGTGATTTGTGATCAATAACAGCCAAAACAGTCTGGAGAAAGTCGTCAATAGATGCTGCAGAGAGGGGCGTCGGTGGGTCAAAAGCACACAGGGGCCAGGAGTTTGAAAAGCGTGTCAGAAACTCAGACCCCTGAGGTCCCCAGGAGATCGCTCCCTCTTGCTTGTTGGCTAGTTTGGGTCTCGCCCCGCAGTGCTCAGCTCCCGGCTCTGTCCGGGTGTGGGGTGAGAGGGACTCCCCACAGTGCTCCATGGGCCCGTGGGCATGAGGGATTATGCAGCCCCTCCCCCTCATTCCTTCATGCTTGTGAGTGTTTCCCAATTCCCGTGGGTTTTTTTTTTTTGCTTTCTGGGTCACACCCGGCGATGCTCAGGGGTTCCTCCTGGCTCTGCACTCAGGAATCACCCCTGGCGGTGCTCAGGGGACCATCTGGGATGCTGGGAATCGAACCCAGGTCGGCCGCATGTAAGGCAAACGCCCTACCTGCTGTGCTGTTGCTCCAGCCCCAATTCCCGTGTTTTAAGTCCGTCATTATTCTGGTGATCAGCAAACGAGGGGGTGGGGGGAGGGGATGAGCCGAGGACGAAAGCTAAAGCCCTTGCTCCAGGTCCCCTCGTCCCCTCAAGTCCCCTGAAGGGCTTGAACGTCCAGGAAAGGACATGAAGGTTACGACTAAGTGGTTTCACTTTCTGGAGAGATTCTGGTCACCTGACCAGGACGGCACCCAGCGCTCTGGGCAGAAACCAGAGGTCGGTGGCCTCAGTTGCAGCAAAGCCCAGCAGGTCCTGGGCTGTCCCCAGCAATACTTGCTGTGGGGCTTGTTTGGAGGGCTGGAGCAGTAGCACAGCCGAAGGGTGTTTGCCTTGCGATTCCTCACCCCTCTCAGAGAGCCCAGCAAGCGACCGAGAGTATCTTGCCACACGGCAAAGCCTGGCAATCTCCCTGTGATGTATTCAATATGCCGAACACAGTAACAACAAGTCTCACAATGGAGACGTTACTAGGCCCGCTCGAGCAAATCAATGAGCAACGGGAGGACAGTGCTACAGTGCTATAGTGCTGTGGGGCTTGGGGACCGAAAGGTTGGTGGTTCGTGCCCACCCAGGGACGCCAGATGTGTAAACTCACACAAACGGGGGCGCACGGCACCCACTCACAGCGGCGGCTATCTCTCCCGCCGCCCGCGTTCGGTAGTCTCACCCTTCTCCCACCCCGTAG
>JAOXYA010132605.1:0-10254 GCA_028565675.1 Sorex palustris
TCTGTGGCAGGGAATTCCCTTTTGTTCTCTCTCTCTCCTTTGGGGTGCTGTGGTTTGCAAAAGAGGCATTGAGTGGCAATCACGTTCGGTCCATAATCTACTTTCAACATGCATCTCCCATCCTGGGAGGATCCTCCAGGCACCCTTTCTTTGGTGCTCCCTTCTCTATCTGAGCTGCCCTTTCCCCTAGAATGCCCAGCCAGTCTCTAAGCCATGGAGTAATCCTCCTGGTACTGCTGTCGGCTATTCTTGGGTATTAATCTCCTATTTTAACAACAGATATTTTATACAATTCACCACTCAATCTATAACTTCTCTGAGGGCAGTAAGTATTATTCTAGGAACTGAAAAAAATATTTTTTTTTTCTAAAAGCACCATTTGAGGCTAGAAGATAGGTTAACCATTAAGGTATGTGCCTGCCCGGCCCCATCCGGGCCTGATTCCTAGTGCCGCACAATTCCTGGAACATTGCCAGGTGTGGAGCTGCAGACCCTTAAAGCTGACAGGGTGGCTCAGGGACCCCAGAACCGCAGAGGCCAGCAGCAGCACGTCCTGGGGGCCTGGGGCTGAGCACGAGGCCAGTTGGATTAGAATTGTTGGTGGGGTCCCTAAATCTTCCTGAGCACAGCATCCGCCAACAACACAAATCATCAACAAGACCGAAAAGTAAATTTTATTATGTTTCAGCATGCAAATGAGAACATGGAATCTTTAATAACTACTTTGTAGTTCATCATTTAAATATTCTAATTTAACTTGTGTAACAAAATTTGCTTTACCTAGTATGAATTGAATTTACTAAGAACGTAGTGTTCTCCTCCAAATCAGGAGAGGATTTCTCTTCTTTCACAACAGTATTCCTTTTTCTGTAGACCCATGACACATTCACTCTCAAGTCATCTAGAGCTATGAAGCAAATATCCTACAAAAATTCTATTTGAAAATCCGGTAGAATAAAATAGAGAACCTGAGCTTTATAGGAAGATGGACATTCAGAACAGCTTTAACAGTCCCATTCCCCAGTGGCATTACAGCACTGAAATGGGGAAAAATAACCTCACAGAGTTGCGGAGAGATTGAGCGCAGTTGCATGTTTAAAGTGATTTATAAAAGGCCACAGTGAAATAGTGATGCTGAGCTGAAACTCAAGCCTTCTGCCCAGGAACCCTCGGGCACTCCCTGGCATTGACAGCATTGCTGACCTCGGCTCCGGGTCACAGTGCTCTCTATCCACCTGGCCTGGGTGACACCCGAAGGACAGTTCTAGAAATCACAGTTGTGGGAATTCTAGTCCAGGTGTTGTGCACTCCAGACCATTGCTCCTGGGAGACAGGGACAAAACGGGGCTGCTGAGTTCTCTAGCTTGGAGGTCTGAGCTCTGATTCTCAGTGGGCTGCCGTGGAACCCACGGAGCTCGACAGCCATCCGGATCTAAGAAACCTCCCTTCTGATGGCCCTTGGCTACCCAGGAACCCGGAATCCCCACCCATCCCACTGCCCCCCAAACCAAAAAGCAAAAATCCCAGGTCTGTGGGGTGAACAAGAGTGACGGAGACTTGCTGGTGAGGGAGAGTTGGGACACAAGGCTGTGATGTCCATGGACACACAAAGCCTGCCCGGGGACAGGGCAGCCACCACGGGCAAGCAAGGGCCCCTCTCCCCAGGAAACAGCCGTCCAGTGTCTCAGCTGAACTGAAAACTCTTGACGGCGTGAGCTTCCTAAATCCACTCTCATTTGGGGAAGCCCCGAGAGGAAAGTCCGGAAAGCAAAATGTCATCTGCTGGGACTCAGAAGAGCAGGAGGCTGCACTGTGGGCATCTGCCTGATGCTCACACACGGAGCTCAGCACAGGCACACGGGACATGACAGATGAATCTCAGCCCGGGACAGAGAGAAAGGGGCACCCTCTGATGCCCATTAAACGCTTGGAAGAAGAGGCAAAGGTGGCAAAAAAAAAAAAAAGGAAGGCTCAACGTTCCACTCCTGCTCTCGTCTGGCCAACGCGATGGGTCACTAGAGTGACCCAGAGCCTCCGTGGGAAGTTTGTCCAAAATAACACAGTGCTCTGCAGAGTTATTTGCATCAGCTGATGTTGTACCATTATTTTTTTAAATGTCAGTTTCCTGGTATATTTTTTTTTCTGGGCAAGAAGATATACTTGATAGTTTTTTTAGCCTAATTTATACATTTTTAATATTGTGAAATATGGTATCTAATTCTCCATTCATACACTTCTCCAGGCCTTAAGAGAGTTAGGGGCATTTTTGGAAAGCCCTTTGAAAATATAAGGTTAATACAGACTTTTGGCTACTGTCATTCAAGTTACTTATCTTGTCATCATGATGTACTGGGGCCCTTGGGGTAGATGCTGGGAAGTACAATTTCTGAGGCATATAGAAGCTCAATTATTAGAGACGTGTCTGTTTTGTTTTCCAAAGAGGCTGGGCCAGTGGGCATTCCCACCAGCAGGGAGTGGGTGGGGGAGCGCCTTTAAGCCACACCCATGCCAGCACTGCTTAGTTTTGCTCTTTGTGATGTGTGTCAGTCTCACTTGTGTGAGGTGATATATCACTCTTCTTTTGATTTGCATTTCCCTGATGATAAGCAATGAAAAACTTTTTTTCATATATATATATATATATTGGCCTCGTGTACCCATTTTTAAAGAAGTGTCCATTCACCTTTCTCCCCACTTTTTGATGGGTTTGGGTTGGTTTTTTGTTAACAAGTGTTTCCATATTTATTGATTCATTTATTTCCTTATTTAGCGAAGTGTAAGGGGGAAGAAATTCAAAGAATAGAGAGATTCAAGAGAGATAGAATGCTTCTACATTTAATATGTTGTTTTAGCTGAAATAAATGAAAATATTACTAATGCCGTCATCCTACAACCGGAGCAAATAAAAGAAGTATTTAAAATTCTTTTCAGATGTCGTGTGTATTCTTTTTGAATACTTCTCAAATGCTAAATCATAATATTGAACCAAAATTCAATATGTAGTAGATTTCTCTAACTTTCACTTTAAATCTAAACAAGAAAAAGAGAGTACTTGGGCTTTACATTATAATCCATTCTGCTCTATTGTACTCTGGATAGATATTTATCTATGCACAGTTTTATAACATTATGCATTAATCGTGTGGAAAATATCAGTTCACTAAGTCAGAAGAACTTTAACACAATTTCTTAATTAATGATAAAAAAATCCTATCTACTAATGTCAGCACCATTATCATGAAAAGTAAACCAAGTACTTAGATACACTTAAACTCAAGGGGTAATTACAAGTTTTCCAAACTTTGAGTCTTTATCAAAATTTTTACTTGAAAGGTTACGTGATCTGCAGCACTGTTGCTATTTTGTTGATACCAGAATCCCAAGTCAAAACCGTCAGCCTCTCTGCCAGGGAGGCTGTCCGTGAAACATCCCGATCCATGGAAAAAGGTAGAGACTCAAAGCCAACACCTGGAGGACGTCTGTCATCTGCTGTGCAACACCAGCAGAGAGCATGTGACCAAGCCACGGCACATGGCACGAGAAGAGCCCATGCCCAAGGACTGACAAGTAAAGAGGTTTCAATTCTGTGCCACTGTTCATTTTTGCCACTTTATCCAAGATCTTCCGGAGATTCCCTTGCTTTGGTGCCCAGGAATCTGTGGTGTCAGGGTGAAACTGGGCCTTGTGTTTGCAAGGCACAGCTCCAGTCAGCTGGGTTACCTCTGTACTTGACAGTTTTAAGTGCGAAGCTGACTTTTCTGCTTCTGCTGTGTGGCAGTGAGACAGGGGTTGGTACCGTGCCTGTCTCCTTTGCTTTGACTGGTGAGGTGGCAGCCGTTTCTCCTCTTGATGCTCTTAAGCAGGGAAGCAAAAGTCCCCCCACGGAGCTTGGCCAAGTGAGAACAGACTTGACTCCAGAAGGGCCTCACTGGGCAGTGCCCTCTGCAGCAGAGCTGTGGTTCCTTCTCTCGTGGCAATGAACCCACGGGGGAAATACACACCCCCGCAGTGAGAAAGGGACATTTGTCTACTGTGAGTGGGGGGGCCATCTGGTTCTGCCCCCTGGACAACAGCATGGAGAGGAGAGCTTCCATATGGCATCTAGCCCAAGAACACAAAAGCACTAATTTGAAATGATGCCTGCAGACCTACAGTGTTGGGCTTCGTATAACAGTCGGGCGTGGGAACCACCCAAAAGTCCAAGAAGAGATGAATGGACAGAGAAGCTGTGGTCTTTATACATGGCGGGATACTACACAGCTCCAAGAAAAGGTGAACTCTTCCGGTTAGAATTTGAAGGGAACTGGAGGGCATTGCATTAATTAACTTAAATCAGAGAGATAGAAATGGGAAAAGACAGAGACAGAAAGAGACAGAGACAGAGAGACAGAGAGAGAGGGAATGTGTTGGCTATCTCACTCATCTGGAGTCTAGAGAGAAACAAACCAAGGAAGATACAGTAGCAAAGAGGATAAACCCTTGGTCTTTGAGGGCAAAACTGAGATGACCAACCACCAGGCTGAAGAAGGAGGAAGAGGAGGAAAGAGGACCACAAGTGACTCAAGGAGAGGGAGGGTCTGTCCCACTTCGGTGGTGGTGAAATTGCGACAACTTTGCACTATTGTAACCATGAAATTTAAAGTGACAGAGAAACAAAAAGAAAACTAGAAAATTCGAACCCCTCACTACTCCCCAGTCCTTCAGATAAACCATTTTTATTTCAGCGGAGAATCTTCTCTAATATTTAATGAAAATGTCACTTGGAATTACTGATAATTAAGAGTGGCATCTCAGTATGAATGCTACTGACAAAAATCTGCAGTTACAATCAGGTAATTGTAAAAACTCGTTTTTTTTGTAGAGAAGATTGAGATGAGAAGACTGTTATATTCTAGTCTCTATAGTGGGCCCAGAGCAATTGCACAGTACCTAGGGCATTTATTTGTCTTGCATGCAACTGACCCAGGTTCGATCCCCGGAATCCCACATGTCTCCTGAGCCTACCAAGGTGATCCCTGGGTACAGAGCCAGGAGTAACCCCTGAGCAACCTGGTGTAGTCCCAAACAAAAGACTTTATGCAAATCAGATTAATGGCCTGGAGTGAGCATTATACTATATGAAATAGGAAATTAAAGCATCTCTAAACCTTATTACAGAGCCAGATTAACAAATGTTGACTCGGGGCTGGAGCAATAGCACAACGTGAAGGTCATTTGCCTTGCACGCGGCTGACCCGGGCTCAATTCCCAGCATCTCCTATGGTCCCTTGAGCACCACCAGGAGTAATTCCTGAGTGCAGAGCCAGGAGTGACCCCTGTGCATTGCTGGGTGTGACCCAAAACACAAAATAAACAAACAAATAAATAAATAAATAAATAAAAATGTTGACTGATGCCACTTCATCTCTGTTGTCTTCACACTGCTAGAATGTGTTCAAACATTTTTTTATTAGACAGGAAACCAGATAAGTATAGTTAAGGTGCTCCTTTTGGCAAAAGAAGTGCTCCACAAAGCTCTCACTTGGCTCTTTTCCTTCAATTGGACCAGCTTAATTGAAGAGTCTTGTGTACTTATTTTGTTTCTTTCGCTATAGATCACATGACATCAGTTCAGCTTCACTGTTGTTTCTGTCAGCTTACATGCCTCTTACACATCAATTAAAAAAAATCTGAGCTCACTCTTCAAGTCCGTGTTCTCCCCTAAACCCTAAACACTATCTCATTTGCTTATCTCCGTGTCTCTTTGCTTGATTTGTCTGCTCTGGGGAGAATCCCATGTTCTCTCTTGAATACATACTCCATTTCTCTCCTCTCACATCTTTATAAGTAAGTGTTTTTCAATAGTTTTGAGGACTGGAGCGATAGCACAGCAGGTAGGTCCAACCTGGCCAACCCAGGTTCTATTCCTCCACCCTTCTCAGAGAGCCAGGCAAGCTAACGTGAGTATCTCGCCCACACAGCAAAGCCTGGCAAGCTCCCTGTGACTTATTCGATATGCTAAACACAGTAACAAGGGTCACAATGGAGACATTACTGGTGCCCACTCGAGCAAATCGATGAATAATGGGAAGACAGTGACAGTGTATTCATGTGATTACACTAACAAATACTATGGAATAAATGGCTCTACTTAAACTTTCTTAATAACGAAAGTTTTATTTCCAAAATAAAGTATAAGATTAGCTACGTAACTATTATAAATCATTTTTTTCAACAAAAATAATTTCTTTATACAAATGCTTATATCTTAAAGACTATATGTTTTTATAAGGGAAACAAAACAAAATCAGGAGTGATAGCACAGCGGGTAGGGCATCTACCTTGCACACAGCTGACCTGGGTTTGATTCCTCTGCCCCTCTTGGAGAGCCTGGCAAGCTACCGAGAGTACCTCACCCGCATGGCAAAGCCTGGCAAGCTACCCATGATGTATTCAATATGCCAAAAACAGTAACAACAAGTCTCACAATTTGTTATGAGACATTACTGGTGCCCACTCAAGCAAATCGATGAACAATGGGAGGACAATGCTACAGTGCTACTCCGACACTCAGATCTGCTGAAAAGGCAACCGTAGACAATTTATTTTCTATTGCTAATTATGAATAACATATGATGTCCTGCGGCTGCAGTAGTGGCTGTGCAATTTTGGAATTCCAAAATTTTAACAATTAAATTTGGAGGGATTTCTGCCCAAACCTGCTGGGTTCTGAGATTTGTTCCTGAGTCTCTGGGATCATGGCCATTAAGCGCTTGATTAGGAACCAGAGAGGCCATTCATAGATGGCGACCTGGGGTCTGTTGGGGTGGGAAGAAAAGGGCCGGCTCCACTTCCATACCCTGAGGCACCACGTGTCTCATCACTGCAGGCCCAAACCTGTCAATGGCCTCTGGAGGATGGTGGCCACTGAGCTGCCAAGGGGGAGCAGGTGGAGGGATAGCACCCTTTGCCCCATGGGGTGGCCTGGCACTGGTAACCTACTGCAGGGACCAGATGCATTTCTGCCAAAAGCCACTGGGTTCCGAGATTTCTTTTTGAGTCTCTGGGATCATGCAGTTTGATCAGGAACCAGAGAGGCCTTGCCTCCAATTATATAGCTGAGCCTGAGGTGGATTGTGGGTATGTCTCTCACATATCTAACTTTTGGCCATTTACTTTCTTGGTAAACTTGGCTTCAAGTTGTTGGGGTCTGTCCAAAGGCACAGCAGCAATTTTGGGGTATCTGGAAGTCTGAAGGCACCATGAGGCTGCTAATGCATTCGCCTCACAGGTACAGATTAACCTGCTGGCTGCACCATACCCCAGTGGGTTGTGCACATTTAAGGCAAATGCCCTGACCGCTATTCTCTCTCTAGAGCCCATCTTCCAAATCTTTTAGAAAGAGAAGGGGGGTGGGGCTGGAGCAATAGCACAGAGGGTAGGGTGTTTGCCTTGGGTTCGATTTACAGCATCCCATATGATTCCCTGAGCAGTGGCCAGGAGTAATTCCCAAGTGAATGAGCCAGGAGTAACCCTGTGCATCTCTGGGTGTGACCCCAAAAGCAAAACAAAACAAAACAAAAGCAAAGAAAGAGAAGGGGGGGTGATGGCTTAAAGGTAGGGAGGTTTGGGAGAGTTGGGTCACATCTGGCAGTGTTTAGGGCTTACTCCTGGCTCTTTGTTCAGGGATCACTCCTTGCAGGGCTTGAGAGACTATATGCAGTTCCACGGATTGAATGCATGCAAGGCATACACCTTACCCACTGTGGCCTAACAAAAGAGGAATTTGAAAGGTTAAAATTTTTAAGGTTAAAATAGAGGGGTCATAGAGGGAAGAAAGAGTCGAGATGAGGTGACTACTTGAGAGGAAATTTAATCAGGGCCATTGTTAGTTTATGCAGTATGTATATGTGAATTTTAAATGGCACGTTCTTCTGGGGTTGCAGACCAGGGCATTAATTTTGGCAAAAGACAGTGCCACGCAGCATGATTTAGTGACTAAATCAGGGCTTAGATTATAACAACCCATTAATTTTTTTGGCAATTTATAGTTAGTTAATTAGCACTCGTAGCACTAGTAGCTTGATGTAATAAAGTTTTAGTCCTTATCTGTTGGGTGGTTCTTCTGGATGAAACTTAGATGAGGTAGATTTCCTCTATCTTCAAGAGAGACCATTTGTAACACACAGTTTCCAGGAAGGCAAAGAATTAAAAATTCATTCAGGATTCTGGGGAAATAGCACAAAGGATTAGAGTACATACTTTGCATGAGAGAGGCCTGGATTGGCTCACCAACACCAAATAGTCCCCTGAACACTGTCAGGTGTGATCTCCAGGCATATTGGGGAAACTGGAAAATTTTCATTTGACTATAATAGAACATTTTTGTCTTGTTTGAAAGCTTTATTAATTTAATTGCATAGCAATATCTAAAATTTCAGTTTTTCTAGCATTTTACATATGGAAAATAGTGACAGTGATGTACATAATGATGGAGTATCTGCAGACAAAATATGGACCATGCTCCTCAGCCAGAGAAGAATCAAGCCTATATCATTAAAAAAGAGAGAGAGAGAGACATACCTCAGTTGACTTCTATCTCTGAAAACTGAAAAATTCATCCTATTAGCTGGGAAGATGCTCAAAAGGCTGGAGTCTATCCCTTACATATAGGGACCCAGGGTTCTATTTCTGGAATCACATGGCTCCCTGAGCACCACCATGAGTGGTATCAAAACAAAACATCTGCATATAACACTCACATTCTAGGTTCAAAATGATGCTCAGGAGTTTCTCCTGCCTCTGTGCTCAGGAATTACTCCTGATGGTGTTTAGGGGATCATATGGGATGCTGGAGGTAGAACCCAGGCTGGCAATATGCAAGGCAAATGCCATACCTGCTGTACTACTGCTCTGGTCTCTATAATATTTATTTTAATTCCTTTGGTTTTTGAGGAGGTAAGTGATAATTGGGAGGTACTGAAAGATTAAAACTCTCTTCACTGCTGGTGGGAATGCCGACTGATTCAGCCCTTTTGGAAAACAATATGGACGATTCTCAAAAAATTAGAATTGAGCTCCCATTTGACCCAGCAAAACCACTTCTGGAATATATCCCGAAGAGGCAAAAAACTATGGTCGAAATGACATCTGCACTTGAATGTTCATTGCTGCACTCAATCTGGAAAAAAACCCGAGTGCCCGAGAACAGATGACTGGTTAAAGAAACTTTGGTACATCTACTATGCAGTTGTTAGAAATGATGAAGTCTTGAAATTTGTAAACAAGTGGTTCTATATGGAAATATATCTATATATCATGCTTAGTGAAATAAGTCAGAAAGAGAGGGACAGACATAGAAAGACTGCACTCATCTGGGGAATATAAAGTAACAGAATGGGAGAAGAACACCCAAGAATAGTTGAGATAAGTACTAGGAGGTCTTCTCCATGGCTTGGAAGCCGGCAGCATATGCTGGGGGGAAATGCAGCTCAGATAGAGAAAGGAATACCAAGTAAAAGGTGTTTGGAGGACTCACTCGGGATGCAAGACGGGCGCTTAAAGTAGACTGTAGACCAAACACGATGGTCATTCAATACCTCTATTGAGGGGCTGGAGCAATAGCACAGCGGGTAGTGCGTTTGCCTTTAGCACGGCCAACCCGGGTTCGATTCCCAGCATCCCACATGGTCCCCTGAGCACCGCCAGGGGTAATTCCTGAATGCAGAGCCAGGAGTAACCCCTGTGCATCACCAGGTGAGACCCAAAAAGCACTGTAGCACTGTAGCACTATCCTCCCGTTGTTCATCGGTTTGCTCAAGTGGCACCAGTAACGTCTCACAACAAATTGTGAGACTTGTTGTTACTGTTTTTGGCATATCGAATACGTCGCAGGGAGCTTGCCAGGCTTTGTCATGCAGGAGGGATACTCTCAGTAGCTGGCCAGGCTCTCCGAGAAAGGCAGAGGAATCAAACCCAGGTCGGCTGCATGCAAGGCAAACACCCTACTTGCTGTGCTATCAATCCAGCCCACACATTACTAACACAGTCACTTAATCTCCTGGTGGTGCTCAGCGGAACCTCTTGTGGTGCCTCTATTACAAACCACAACACCCTAAGGGAAAGAGAGAGCAAAAGGGAATGCCCTCCCATAGAGGTGGGGTGAGGTGGGGGAGATGGGGGTGTGGGAGGGCTAACTGGGTTCATTGGTGGTGGAGAATGGGCACTGGTGGAGGAATGGGTACTTGATCATTGTATAACTGAAACTCAAAAACA
>JAOXYA010132642.1:0-21802 GCA_028565675.1 Sorex palustris
CACCCCACCCTCTGTTTCCCCCACGGGGCCACGTCAGCCACCAGGGCACCAAATCCGTCCATCCCAGCTTGGCATCAGACTGCAGACTCCCAGACACCAGGATGGCTAGGGCCTCGGGCCACACCCCAAGGTCCCTCAGGAATCCTCTGCAGGTCCCCAACTCCGGTGCGGCTGGGGCAGGGGCAGTTCGCAGAGACCCCGTGTCAGGGCAGGTAGCCCTGGGCGGGGGCACTGGACACTGGGCCCCAGGAGGCAGGGTGGGTGGGACAGGGGGACACTATGGCCAGGTCCCCCCTGTCCCTGGACTGGCCCGTGCACAGGGTGTGGGGCCGGATGGGGCCGCCAGGCCAGAGCGGGCTCATGTTTGGGGTCGCAGCCCGCCCCTGGGATGGCGGTACACGAGTGCTGAGGATGAGGCGGCTTCGGGGCGCTCTGGGGCGACCCCGGGGTCTGGTGGGGACTCTCCCCAGCCCTAATAAGCAGCAGCCCCAGTCACATGACTAAGAGGGGGCCCCTCCTGAGGGCTGGGGCTGACATGCTAGACAGATGGCGCCGGCCCCGCCCACCTCCCAGCTGCCACCTTGGCAGCCTCCTGCCTCCAGCCGGCAAAGTAAACAAAGGCAGGAGTTGTTGGCTGTGGCGCTGCTGGCGGGCTGTGGTGGGGAGGGAGATCTTCCTCCAGCGCTGGGTCAGTGCAGGGTGTGTGCATGCGCGCATATGCATGCATGCGTGTGTGTGTGTGTGTGTGTATCTGTGTGTCTGTGAGGGTGAGTGTGTGTGCATGTGTATGTCTGTGCATGTGTGTGTGTGTCTGTGTGCCTGCAAGTGTCTGAGTGTGTGCGTGTGCGCATGCGTGAGTGTGCCTGTGCCTGTGAGTGTGCGCATGTGTGTGTGAATATGTCTGTGCATATGTGTGTGTGTCTGTGTGTGCCTGTGCATGTGTGTGCACATGTGTGTGTGTCTGTGTGTGAGTTTGTGTGTGTGCGTGTGCGTGTGGTCTCGGGAGCTCCAACACAGCAGCTTCACAGTCGAAGGGTGCATGACATGGGGAGCCTTGAGGTGGGGTCTGAAGCCCTGGCCAGCCCCAGGGACACCAGGGTCACACTGGGGCCCCCGGGCCGGCCGCCTGTGTGAACTCAGCTGCCAGGGTCTTTGTCTGGGCTTGAAGAACACCACTGGCATCGAGTGAACAGTATGCCAGCCCAGGGAATCCAGAGTTTGTCCTCACGCGACACCTGCGTTTCTGGTGCTGTGAGGAGGCTGTCCAGGCGACATGAACTTCTGGGGGCCAGAGGCAGCCCCTGCTGGCTGCACCTGCTGTCCCCACCCCGCCCAGCCACCGGGGGGCGCCCTCTTACGCCGGCCCCATTGTCAACCCCTGCAGGGCCGGGCGCTGCTGGGGGAGGCTCAGGGAGGGGCTGCCCCCTTTGAGAGTCCCCAGGGGCCACTGTAGTGAACTGGGAGGATGCTTGGGTAGGCTGGACTGGGACCCACACACGCACTCAGGGCCAGAGGGCTGCCCACTTGAACAGGGGGTTGGGGTCCGTGGCCTCTGACCCCCCTGAGTTTTGAGTGTGGGCTCAGAGGGGACCCGGCAGGTCCTCTGGGTGGGAAGCAGATGGCTCAGTTGTACTCTGGGGCCCCACGCAGCAAGGCAGTAGGGAGACATGGGGTGCTTGGGAGCCAGCTGGAACAGGGGACAAAGTCGCAACAGCCTTGGCCAGAGGTGGCAGGAGGCCCAGAGGGGGTCCCTTCCCTGGGGGTTGCATGCCCAGAGCCTGAGAAGATGCCGGCCCGGCCCGCGATCTGGCCGAGACTGAGTACAAACGGCCCTGTCAGCCCTGGGGGTGCTGGGGCCTCCCTGACTAACGTGGTCCCCTAGGGACCCTCGGCCTGTCCCGGCACAGAAGTCGGGGCTGCCAGTCAGGGTGGGCACAGCTGGTGACCCTCCCCAGGGTTTGAAGGCCAACACGTAGCCCGTGGCCAGGACTGTGCATGGGGTGTCCCTCATGGCACGGGGGATCCAGCCCAGGGTCCTGAGCCCTAGCTTGGGTGGGCGGGGGGTGGCACCCTAACACTGGCCTGGCAGAGTTCAGTCCCACAAGCCTGGGATCCTGGAGCCTGGGCTTCCTCTCCGGGATGAAGGGGCTGCCACCCTGTCAGCGCCCCCTGCAGGAGGGACACAGCCCAGGGCGTGGCATTGGTTGGGGGGTCTGCTGGGGAAGGACCCCAGGCCATGGTGGGGAAGTGCATTAGGGCGGGCTCAGGGGGCCTGCCGGGACTGCCCCCAACACCCCACATGGGACCCCCGTCCCGGTCCCTTGGGTCACTGTCGGGGTCAGGCCCGGCAGTGCATGGAGAAGCCGGGTGTCCCGGGCTGGGTCTGTGTGATCATCTGCCCTGGCTCAGCAGAGAAACAGCGGGACCCCCCAGGCCTGTGGGCGCACCTTGATGTGATCCCGGGGTTGAGGGGCACAGGAGGTGACAGCTAACCCACACCTGCTGCTCCCGGATGGCGGCTGGGTGTGGAGGGCACGACTGTGGGACCCCCCCCCAAAGTACCTGGACCCCCGTGTACTGGGATCACCATGTACCGGGATCCAACTGTATCCCTAGGGGCCCCACTTTTGGGGGTCTCTTGGGGCCAGGCAGGTGCAGGGGCTCCTGGCGGGGCTGGAGGGGACCAGGTGGGGCTCAGGAGCTTCTGGCTCAGAGGCGCAGCGAGGCTCTGAGAAGGGGGCGCAGAGGGAAGGCAGGAGGAGTCAAGGCAGCGGCCCAGCAAGGGAGGGAGCGTGGGGTGTGTGAAGGCGTGCAGGCATGAAGGTGTGTGCATGTGAGCTGCGTGTACACATGAACGGCGTGTGCATGTGAGGTGCGTACACACACAAAGGGTGTGTGCATATGAGCTGTGTGCACGCATGAAAGTGTGCACATGTGAGGTGTGTGCACATGTGAAGGGCTGCGCATGTGCATGCATGTGAGACAGGGTGGGAACGAGGGACCATCCTGCAAGTCAGGGGGTGCTGGGTGGCTAACGGGGCTGGGGAGGGGAGGCAGGGACAATGCCTTCAGCCCCCTGGGGACACCCCCACACCCGCCTCCCCTGCAGACGGCCACTCTGGGGTGACCCCGTGTGTGTGGGCAGCAGCTGTGGTCAGTGTGGGGCTTGTCCACTTCCCCCGCCCTTTACCCCCGCCTCCCGGCTCCCGGCTCAAGGAGGCCTCAAGGAACCCCCAGGGCAGCGCCCAGGGGCTGTTGGGGGGAGGTCCAGGGCTCTCAGCTTGTGCCCTGACTGCAGGCTGAGTGAGCCAGGCGCCCCTCACCACCCAAACCCCAGAGCTCCACCAAGGCCCCCCCAGCGCCTAGACCAGCGCCCCCTGCCGGGCAGAGCCAGGACCCCCGCTCTGCGCCTCATTCCCTTGGCCACTTCACCTCCCACCTCCTCTAGGCGGGGACTGGGGTCCCTCAGGGCACCCGGGGGCCACAGCAGCTCCACTAAAGGGTCAGAGTCGTGCCCAAGGCCCCGTCCAGCAGGACACAGCAGGACACAGAGGGACAGAGCAGGGCACGGTGGGGCATGGTAGAATGTCAGACAGAGAGGGACACAGGCCATGGGGGGCCACGGGCGAAGCCTCAACGTCCCCAGGAGGCACAGGAGGGGCAGGCGGGTGGCTGTGGCCCCCGGGAGGGGGGGACACACAAATCTGAAATCTGGGCCCGGAGGCCCCTGGGTCCCGGAAGGCCCGTCCCTCCCCCACCTGACCTGGGGGCTCCTCGGGGCCCAGAGTGTGGCCACTCACCACAAGCTGCGGCACGGGCAGCGGCCGGCCCTCCTCACTCAGGGACACGTAGGTGAAGAAGGCGCTGGCCGCCCGGTAGCGCTTCTGCGAGTCATTCACCACGGGGTCAGCGTCCACCAGGACCTCGATCTCCATGGACTTGTTGCTGGTGAAGGTCATGCGGCCCGAGATGGTGATGACGCAGCCTGTGTGTGTGGGGGGAGGGTCAGCGGGGCCCAGCCTGCCTTCTGGCTCCAGCACCCCCTGCTCCCAGGATGAGGAGGGGAGGGCAGTGGGGGTGTTGAGGGTTTGTGTTCCGTCAGGGGGCATGTCCTGCACCCCCCATGGCCCCTGAGTGCCCATTGCAACCGGATTACACCCCTACAGCCTGGCCTGCCCGGGGCCGACTCTCAACGTCCCCCCAGCTTGGGACCCTCCCCATCTGGGCCATGACCTCAGCCCAGCAGAGGGGGACGCGGGCGTCTCATCCTCATGCCAGTCCTTGAGGCGTCCCCTGCTCCCGTGACCAGGTCCCACACACCCAGGAAAGCCCCAGAGGTCAAGTATGGCCGGGCTTGCTCCCGGGGTCCGGTGGGGACAGGCTGAGGCCCTGTGGAGACATGAGTTCAGGGTGCAGCACAGGGGGCCAGCACCACAGGGCACACTTGGCCGCTTCGGGGGTGGGGTGGGGGAGACCACGCGGTCAGTCGTGGGTAGAGGGACAGGCCCAGGGGACAGCTGGCAGGGCGTCCTGCGGGCCTCCAGGGGCCCGGGGTGGCGAGATTGGGGAACAGCCCTGCCCAGTGGCCAACGTCTGGTCAGAGGCCCAGAGATGGGGACAGCAGGCACCAACCAACCATGCCCCAGCAGGGTGGGGGTTCCTGTGGGGACCCCAGCCCGTGGCAGGGACAGGCTTTCCCGAGCAAATGCTCCCACGCCAATTTTGTGGGTCCCCAGACTCCCCTGAGCACGTATGTGGGGATGCGGCCCTTCCGTATCTGGGCAGACATGTGTGGTTTGGGCTGTGTGGGGTGTCACCTGTGTGACCCGAGGACTCGAGTGACTGTTACCGGGCCCACATGGTTCCCAGGACCTTGAGCCGGGGCCGCTTCCCGGCCCCCAACCCCCTCACCCCTTACCCCCCGCTGCTCGCAGGCACTGTCCACCCTCCCGGAATCCCGGGCCTGCAGATGCCCCCACTGAGGAGAGACCGGAGGCGGACACACAGGGCCCAAGTCCACATGGAGCACAGGACTCACGTGGGCAGGTGCGTGGCTTGTGGTAGGGGTACCTGATGGCCCCGCTGGGGACCAGTTGGGCGCTCTTGGTGCACGGCCACGTAGCTGGCCCCAAGAAGCTTGGGGTGCGGATCCGGTGGCAGGACCAGCCCTGGCTTTTCTCCAGTGCGGGACCCATAAGCCCCCAACAAGCTCATGGGGGTCCGGCTGGGGTCGCACAGTCCCCGGGGGCCAAGGGACACGTTTAGTGACCAGCTTAGGGACAGACCTGCACTGCCAGGGCCGGGAGCCAAGCGCCCACCTAGAAAGGCAGGTGTCGGGGTCACTCTCTCCAGCAGACCTAAGTGGGGGGACACGAGCCAAGGGCCCCAGCAAGGAGGCCCTGAGGCTCAAGCAGCCCTGGGCAGGTGCAGGGGAGGGGCTGTCTCCACCTCAGCTGCTCTCGGTGGGAGGGCGGGTGAGGGCATGAGAGTTCACCGACCTGGTCACCAGGCCGCGTGGATCTGAGCATGAGCAGTGACACGCTCACGGCCCCTCTGGGTCTGCAGGGGTAAGGGCGGTGCCAACCCACCAGGGGCACCGAAACCAGCCATCCCGACATTCTCTCTGCAGACTCCCAAGTGGGCATGGCCAAGTGGGCTGGGCCACTCTGCCCCCAAAGCCCCCTGTGCCTCCAGGAGATGGGCAGCCCTGTGGGAAGTGGGCAGGGGCCTGGCCACACCCATCCTGTCCTGTCCTGTCCTGTCCAGGAGGTGGGCAGGCGCCTGGCCACACCCAGTCTCAAGGGCGTGGTGGGAAGGTCAGTGGAGGGGCCAGTAACTGTGGCCAGTATCCACCCAGCAGAGGGATGCGGCAGTGGACATGGGCCACGCTGGCGGCTACGCCGGGGGCTTCGTATGGTCCCGACCCAGCCTGGCTGTTGGCCCAGGAAAGGCAGCATCGGTTTCAAGCTCAAGCCCAGCACGGGGCTCAAGAGTCCATCCGGGAACCTGCCCGCCCACACCTGCGGGTCCTGCGGGTCCCTGTGTGTGGCCCTAGGGTCCCAGTAGGGTACGGCGAAGACCCTGTATGGATGGCACTGCCCGGGCAGACACAGCCACCAACGCCTCTGAGAGGCCCAGTCTGCCCGCAGCCGGGGTCTGGCGGCCTCTGAAGGAGTCACAGCCTGGCTGGGGGCCGCAAACAGGTGGGCAGGAGGGCACTACCGCTGAGCACTGAGTCCACGCGAGAAGGGGCCCAGGACCGGGCAGCGCAGGTACACAGGGCAACAGGTACAGAGCAGAGGGCACACGGGGCAGGGCACACACGGGGCGGGGGTCACCTCCCAGACTGCATCCTCTAGCCTGGACAGGAGGTTCCTGGGGTTCTGTGGGTCCCGCGGGGCCCCTGCAGTGCCGACATGCCTGGTATGCCGGCCCCGTGCGATGCCCAGGAAGCTCCTTGAAGCCTCGGGGTCTGCGGTTTCCTGCAGGGGGGTGCACTGGAGTCGGGCTGCCAGTGCTGCAGGGCAGGGTCCGAGAGACCGCTGACCCCTGAGCATGGCGAGGCCCGAAGCCAGGCAGCCACGTGGCTCAGACGTGGAGCCGGCACAGACTTGGGTCGTGACAGTCCTGTCCTGCCCTCTTAGCAGGGGTTGGGTCACCGTCCCGGCTCTGCCGCATGTGTGCCCAGTGGCTCTGCCTTCAGGGGCTCCGGGCCAAGCATGTGCCCTTGGCAGCAGGGAGGGAGGGAGGGAGGGAGGGAGCCGCAGCTGGCCGGTGGCCAGCACCCAGCCCAGGGCACCCAGCTTTCCCCATGTCGCCCACACACCACGATGCAGGGTCCCAGGGGCCTTGAACGGGCTCACGTGCTGCCCAAGCCTCGCCACAGGGCAACTGGACACCCCCAAAGGCCCCCGGAGCAGGGTGTGGAGGGTCCTGGAGGCAGAGGACAGGAGCCTGAGCTGCAGGGCAGGTGACCCGGATGCTCTCGGGGGCAGGTGGATCCTTGCCTCTGCCTCTTGCTTCTGGGTGCGCTGGGGAAGGTTCTGTGGGCTGGACCTGCCCCCAAAAAAGCAGCACCCGGGTGTGGTCACTACACTCTCGCCATCCTCCATATGTGCCCTCTGGGTCCCAGGTGGGAATCCCTGTCTCTGCAGCGAGGGCAGTTCCCCGGGTTCCGCGCGCAGGGAGCCCGCCCTCATCCACAGCGGGGTGCCTTAGGAGGCGAGGCCCGGCCACTCCCAGGGCCACGCCGGGCACGCTCACCCTTCCGGATCTTGTCGTGGAAGTTGATGGCGTCCACCGAGGCCGTCACGATGTTGGTCTTGCAATGGCGTGCGGCCACGATGCCGGCCACCTCGTCCATGAGCTTCATGGTGACCCCTGCAGCGGGAAACCGGAGTCAGGGGCGGGGCAGGGGCTGGCACCGGAGTTGGGGACGTGCAGGAGGGGTCGGGCTGACGGAGCTGAGGACAGAGCCGGGGGCAGGCACGTGCGAGGCGAGTGCCTGGCCCGAGCCCCCTCTCCCCTGCCCCTCCTGATGGCTGCGGGTGGATAAGGACCTTCTCCCGAGGCTGACAGGCAGCCCACACACAGCCGCCCACCACAGTGACCCAGTGTCCACTCACAAGTCCACAGCCATGGCAGAGGTGGCTGTGGTACCGGGGGGCAGCAGACTGGGGGTCACAGGGAGCAGGGACGGGCAAGGGCGGGGCAAGCACACCCCCATCTCCTCTGGCGCCTATTCCACCTCCTCTGACTAGCAGCAGAGACCTACGCGCTTGGGGCCCGGGAAAGGCCGCCAGTGAACAGGGCCCAAAGCTGGGAGCGGGGCCAGCTGGGGACAAGCAGCTTCCAGGTATCAGGGCACAAGAGACAGCAGCAGGACACCTGCCTCAGTGAGTCCAGTCTGGGTTCCATCCCCGAGGCCCTCTGGTCCCCGAGCAGAGCCAGGAGTAACCCCCAAGTACCGCCAGGGTGGCCCAAAAACAAAAACCGAACCCCAGCAAAAGGCCCAGTGCGACAATGCAGCAGGGAGGGCGTTTGCCTTGCACGGAAGCGACCCGGGTTCAATCTCCGGCATCACATGGAGGGTCCCTGAGCACCGCCAGGAGGGATCCCTGAGTGCAGGGCCAGGACTAAGCCCTGGGTCAGTCCCTGAGCACCACTGGGGCGGCCCCACGCCAGCAGAAACCCGCCTGCCCACGTGGCAGCTGTGGCTCCGTGGCCGTCCCTGCAGACTGGAGCCGGCTGCTGAGTATCCAGCAGGAAGCAGAAGGCATCAGGCACTAAGCTGGCTTTGACCTCCTCCCTTCCCCTGCCCCCCCCCAGGGCCACCCGCCCCCTGGGTCACGCTTCCGTGGAGCCTGGTGTGTCAGGGCAGCTGTGACGTGCCCCCATTCCTGTATTTACCAGCAGCTGCCGCGCGTGGGGGCGGCCGCTATATCAGGAAACCATAGTAAGCCCGCCTCCTCTGAACCACCCCCAACCCTCTGCCAGCCATGGGCGGGTGGGGTGGGGGGTTTGCCCTCCAGACTACCAGCTCCCACGCTGGCCCCAGGCGTAAAGGGCCCTGTGCCTCCCCCCTGGGGCAGGAGGAACTGCAGATCGAGGGACGGTCTGGGGAAACTCAGGCTCTGCGTATTTGGGATTTCGGGTTTCTACCATCAGATGCTAAGGGTGGGTGCTGGGTGCTGCCGGGGAGCTGTGAGGTGCCCCCCAAGGCCAGCTGCCAGGCCCAAGCACCGCCCTTGTGTCCCCTCCACCCCTCAGCTTAAAGCGGGGTTCCAGGCGGGGGTTGGCACCGCCAGCCCGGCCGCAGTGATCCCACGGCCAGACACTCGTGGCGGCTGGCTGAGCTCTGAACCTGCAGACCCCCAGGCCCTGTGACTGCCTGGGGTGGGGGTGGGGGACCTGGGGGACGTGGCTCCATAGGCAACAGCCAATGCTGAGCCGACGAGCACCAAAATCCGAGCCCCGGGAGACCAGGAGAGGGCCCTTCGGCCAAGGGGGAGCCGGCACCTCCCTGCTGCCTTCCCTTCGAGAAAGGAGGGGGATCTGGGCTCAGGGCTGCCTGCGACCCCCATCACGCCCAGAATTGTGCCAGGTACTGTGGGCGCCACCCTGGGCCCCCCACACTGCCCGGAGGAGGCGGCCAGCATCCGGTAAAGGGGGATGCAGGGATGCCCACCCATGGCACCTGTACCTTGGAGTGTCCCCAGAGCCCCCCTTCCCATCCCCTGCCTGTCCCTGCCCCCCCACCCCCGCTCTGGGAAGAACCTCAGCGTGGCAGGAGAAGGCGAGGCCCTGGCATGCCCGCTGCGCCCACTTGCTCTCTCTCCCGACTGTGCAGCGGAGAAACCAGGTCACTGAGCGGAGCCAGCTGCCGGCGGGCAGCTTCGGGGACAGCAGCTCCTCCCACAGGTGCCACCAGCGCCCCCAGCCTGTGCCAGCCCCCAGCCCAGCTGCCGCGCTGTGTCCCCCAGGGCGTCACAGGGAGTCCACGTGCCGGGGCAGCTGTCCACACCCTGTCACCCTCCCGGTATCTCTGGGGTCTGCGCCCACCCCAGCGGCCGGCCTGGGTCTGCGCCCACCCAGCAGGTGTCCTGGTCAGTAGGAGACGGGGGGTTACCTGAGTGAGCCTTGCGGAGGGGAACTGGGGACCCCTGGACAGAGCAGGGAAGGGGCCCAGGGCGATGGGGAGGGGAGGGGCTCTCCTGGGGGGGCGGGCGGGCTTCACACCCAGACTGCCCCTCCCTCCTGGGGGCGGGTCCTGACGCTCCTTTTTCTGGTGCCGACACTGGGGTGTTTATTTTTAACTTTTCTTTTTAAGTATCTCGGCTCCAAGCTGCCCGCGTTTTCTCTGAGAATAGCTTGAGGCTGGCCTGTGGGGGGTCAGTGCTGTCCCCGAGGGCCCCCAGAGAGAGCAGCGCCCGGCTTTCCCGTTCTCGGGCAGGACTGGGCCAAGCGGCGCCAGTGACGCTCTGGGAAACGGTCACTATATGTGTCCTGGGGCAGCCCCAGCCATACCCCACAGGTGCCCGGGGGGTGGGGCGGGCCAGCCAGGGCAGCTGTCTTGCACTCGCTGTGGCCGGCCCCCAATGTGGACCCCAGCAGGGCCTGGCACCACCTCTAGCACAGAGCCAGGCCAGCCCCGGGCCGCCGGGTGTGGCCCCTCCGTCCCGGCCCAGTGCTGGTGGCTATGCATGAGGGGCCCAACAGACAGAAGGAACCGCACGGTGTCTGCCCCTGACCCAGACACCCACCCCCAATTCGCTGTCTTTTTTTTTTTCTCTCTTTTTATCTTGTGGCCACACCTGGCGATGCTCAGGGCTGCCTCCTGGATCCTATGGGGTGCCAGGCCCCTGCTCCCCAGAGTCAGGGAGCAGAGCCAAGGGGTGTGCACGCTGGGCCATCGGAGGGCCCCCCCTCCCTCCCACCAGCACTGCCAGGAGCGACCCCTGAGCAGGACAGTGGCCGCCGGGTGCCCAGGTCTAAGGCCTCCCTCCAGGGCTCTGAGGGATGAGACACGGGAGGTGGCCAGGGCCGACGTCCAGCCCCAGGGCACGGTCACCAACGCCCACCCACTGCTTTTTCCTTACGCCCAGCGAGGTGTGTGCCACCAGTGGCTTGCACCCGGGTGCCAAATGAGACTGTGCCCACAGGAACGGTCACAGCAGCCCAAATTCCACACTGCTCTTGAGTTCCACACAGTCCGCCGAGGCTGACGGCTATGAAGGAAGCCGGGAGCGACAGGAAATGGGCACCAATGCCAGCCCCACCCGGCCCTCGCTCCGAGTCTCCGGAGGGCCACGCCTGATGTGGCTCGTCCCCGGGACGGGCACAGGCCGCGAGCCCCAACCTGCAGGGCACAGGAGCCCCAGAGGTACAGCCCGCGGCGCCCCTCCCCCACCACAGTGTCCCCAGGGGTGCCCTGTGGGGACAGGCCCCCGAGCAAGACACTCCTCCTCCGGTCATCACGCGGGGACGGACGGGCCCCCCTTACCTCCGTGCACGAAGCCATGCAGCGTGCAGTCCGAGGGGCCCACCAGGTGGATCAGGCTGGACTGGCTGTAGCTGACTGTGTTGGGCTCTGGAATGGCAGGAAGTGAGTTGGGGCGCGGCCGCTGGGACTTCTCCTGGGGGCCCGGCTGAGGCACACCGGGGTCCCCACAGGCTGCAGCGCCCCCCACTGGAATCTCACGCCTCTACCCCGCAGCATCTAACTCCCTTTCTCCTCCCTGCGAGGCTGCTGGGGGGCCCGAACAGACCCACACACGCCAGGCAGGCAACCCCCCCACCCCGCTCCCTATCTCAGGGAACCCTCGACGGACCAACATGGAGCGAGTGGGACTGGCAACTGGACAGGCCACTCCTCAGACAGGCTTGCAGAGTGTGTGTGTGTGTGTGTGCGCGCGCACGTTAGCGCAAAGACTGTGTGTGTGTATGTGTGCAGAGACTACATGTGTGCATGCAAACTGTGTGTGTATGTGCAGAGACTGTGTGTGTGTGCGTGTGTGTGTGTGTGTGTGTGTGTGTGTGCGCAGAGAATGGGGATGTGTGTGTGATTCTGTGTGCAAGACTGCAGAGACTGGGTGTGTGTGTGCAAAGTCTGTGTGTGTGTATATGTGTGTGTACAGACTCCCTGCACAGAGAATGGGAATGTGTGTGTGTGTGTGACTCTGTGTGCAAGACTATAAAGAGACTAGTGTTTGTGTGTGTGCACAGACTGTGTGTGTGCAGAGACTGTGTGTGTGTGTGCGCGCGCGCGCGTCACAGACACGCAGGGAAGTGTCCAAAGACCCTGCACTGTCGCGCCAACAGAGAGGAGGAGACGGGGCTCCATGCAGCTCTGGCAGGAAGGGGCTCAGGGCACTTTGCATGAGGCTTTGCTCCCCACCACCACATGGTCCTGAGCACTGCCGGGAGTGACCCCAACACTTGAAAAATGAATCAATTAAAAAAAAATAAACAATTTCTCCATTTCCTGAGGACAGTCAGTGGCCAGGCTGTGGTCCAGGGTTGCTAAGCAACAGGGAGGGTGGGCTGGTTTCCATGGTCGCTGCAGGCTCAGGGGACTGGCAGGCATGAGGGCACAAGGGCTAAGGGGCTAAGAAGGTGGTTGGCCTCGGGCCCGGCTAGCTGTACAGGGCAGGGAGGGTCGCCAGGCCTTGCCCACACTGCCCTTTCCTGCGCATTGTGGCTCCTACTAAGAGCACCAAACGCGCCAGGCCCAGCCACGGGCCACGGCACGGGTCATGGTGCCAAGGCACAGGCCACAGGGCCACTGCACAGCCCCAGAGGCCGTGGGAGAGGGAGGTGTACCCGGGGGTTACCGGGCGCACAGCTGGTACCAGCACAGAAGACACTTGCAGATTCCAAGCAGCCCTGCGCCTCCTTCCGGAATCTAAAGGGCAACCAAGTCCGGCACGGCCGGCATGTGGGGAAGCAGCCAAGATTCAGCACTTCTCCCTCCCTGCCCCAGGAGTGGGTGCACTGGGGAACATCACAGCTCCGGGCAACACACCTGGGGTGCGACTGGGTCTCCCCGGGACAGGCTGACATGGGCCGAGAGGTGGGGCTGGGCCCGTCTCCGGAGCCACCCTGCGCTGTGAAGCTCTCCCCTCTCTGAGACCCCCGATGCCTGAGCACCGGGGCGGCCTGGTTGGCCCCGACCTGGCACCCCCAGAGGCCAACGGGAAACGGTCATGGCCGGGCAGCTCTTCCCTGACAGGGACGGGGGGCCCGGACCCCCCCGCCTAGAAGCCGGGGTGCCCTCCTCGCCCCACCCCCCACGAGGCTGCTCAGATACACAAACCTTCCACGGGCTGGGCCACAGGAAGCCCCCCCAGGCCCTGGGGTCTGGGTGCACAGGAGGGGAGGTCCAAACTGATGGGGGTCCCCCGGTCTGAACACTGAGGCCTCCAGCCCCCTGGGACACTCCACAGGCCTCTGCGTCCCTGCCCGCTGGGGCCTGGGTCACTGTCCCCCCCAGCCCCACCCATCAGGCCCGGCCCCCACCCCAGGCTGGACATGTCCCGTCTCCCTGGCACCCACCGGGGTTCGGCACGGGCTGTGCGATGTCCCCGTCCCGCCACTTGGTCTCCATGCGCTCCAGCTTCTGGGCCTCATACCGCTTGCGGCCCTCCTCCTCCTGCTCCTGCCGCGAGTACTAGGGTGCGGGGGGCGGGGGGGGGCGTCAGGCTGGGCCGGCCCCTTCCTGAGCCCACCCCCAGGGGGCCCAGACTCCCCTCCTGCCCCAGGCCCCAGGTTCTCCTCCCGGGGAGCCCAGCCTGACCTCTGCGAGGGCCCAGAGGGTACCCCAAGGGGGAAAAGGAGCATGAGTGTGGGGGACCCCCGGGATGGGGTGACAGTCAGCAGGGACCGGACAGGGCTGGGTGCCCGCAGCAGCCGTCAGGTCCGGGAGGAAGCTGCACGCATTGTATGCTGCCCACTCCCCAATCAAATAAGTGGCCCGTGGCCTCCAGGCAGTGTCCCTGGCCGGGGTGCCCAGGGGCAGTGGACACCCAGCCCCTCTGCTGTCCCGGTGCTGAGGGTGGGAGCTCGGCTCAGCTTGGCCAGGGCTCCGCTCAATGCCCCCTGGGACCCCTCGGGGCCATTCCAGGCAGGCACACAGCAGTGCGGGACATCAGTGCCTGGTGCTTCCCCCTGGGGCCACTTGTCCATCTGTGTCCTGGCCACGGGATTACAGTTCAGTGGCAGCGCCTCCGGGAGAGAGGGGTGACTCGAAGGGCCGGGTGGGGGGGGGAGTGGGTGAGCACGTAGGGTGTGCAGTGGCCAGGAAGAGGCCCGTGTCCACCCCAGGTCATCGCTCACGGGCAGGGGCAGGGCTCCTCACCACAACGGGCGGCACCTCCAGGACCTTGTCCACGTTCCGCAGGGACAGGGGCACGTACCACAGGGTGGCCTTATTGGTCAGCTTCTTGGTCCCTGCGGGGGGAAAGGAGGCGGCTGAGGGGTCTCCTAGCAACCGGGTTTTCCTTTCCTGGGGCAGTTTGGGGGACCACAGGTACCAGGGTCTCGCGAGCAGAACAAGAGCCTTTCCCCGGCCTCAGTCTGGGGCACAGACCCCAGTTCGGGGCCCCCAGCCTGCCAGGCTGCTGCGGCCACAGGGATGTTCTGGAAGCCCGAGCCGGGCGGGGCTGCTGGGTGTCGCAGTGGCCCTCGGAGCCGCTCCCGCTCTCGCGCCCAGTTATGAAGAGCCAGGGGAGGGCGGGGCGAGAGCAGGACGGGACAGGCAGACGAGAGGGGGGAGGGCGGACAGACAGACGGACGGATGGCCCTTGTGCGTGGGCTCCTACCCGTGAGGATGTTCTCGGACATGACGTGCACCTGGACCTCCACGGAGTGCCGGGATGTGTAGGTGATCTCGGCGCTCACATGTGCCACCTCCCCGATGCACATGGGCGACAGGAAGTCTGTGCGCTCCACGCGTGCCAGGGCTGCCACGCAGCGCTCCTGGGGAGCAGGGTGCAGGGGTGAGAGGCGGCGGGCAGCAGCAGCTGCAGCCCTCTGCCTGGGTCACACTGCCCACGGCCCTCACTGCCCTCGGCCCCCACTGACCCAGGGCCCCACTGCCCACAGCTCTCACTGACCAGGTCCCCCACTGCCCTCGGCCCCCACTGCCCACAGACCCCCACTGCCCACAGACCCCCACTGCCCCGGGCCCCTGGAGGGTCCAGCTCACAGACTTGCCCCCACTTGTCCATCAAGGACCTTCGCCCACGTGCTGACCTGGCCCAACTGAGAAGGAGCCCGGGCCGTCCACCCTGCCCGGGACTGTCTTCAGAAGAGGCCCGGGGCCCAAGCCCGTGGGAGGGTCAGTGTGGCACTGTGCCACTCTCCTGGCTCCCCGCCCAGGGCACAGGACCATGGTCAGCTGTGTCCCCTCCCGCCACGGGGCTGCCCACAGGCACACAGGGCACTGGCTCCCCCTCCACACACACAAGAGACGCCAAGTGTGCAGACGTGCACGGCCTGTGTGCGCATTCTCACACAGGCGCACACATTGTACACGTGCCTGTTCACACGGACATAGGTGCACACGAACACGCAGATGAACACACCTCATACACCCATATACACACGCGTGTGTGCAGGCATACACGCCCAGACACGGCTTCTGCGTGAGGGAAGCAAGTGGCTGTGCAGTACCCGAAGACATCTGCGTGGCTCTAGCGCCACCCACTGGCAGAACATGGGAAGGACCAGGAGGAAAGCGTGGTCCTCTGCCCCCGGAATTTCCTGGCCTCCGTTGGGGCTCCCTCCCACCAGTTCTGTGGGTCTCTCGCTCCCACCAGCCCGCCCTGCAGGGACCCGAGCCCTTTGGCTCTGGCACTGGCACTGACAGGGCCAGGGCTTGGTGAGGGGAGCATAGTGTGGGGGGCTCAGATGGAGGGGACAGGTGGCAGCTCTGTGGGGGGCGCCCCCGACGGGGGGAGCAGAGCGGTGGCACCAGGGCTGGTGGGTGAGGATCGGGCAGGGGGCGTCTGAGGAGCCACAGCCGGACCCCTGGCTTTAGGGCGCTGCTGGGTGGGAGCCCCCAGACTGGGAAGCACCCAGTCAGCTCTCCAGCCTTCGCTGCCAGGGAAGCCCATGGTGCGTGAGGGGCCCTGTGGGGGTCCGAGCCCCAGCCCAAGGGCAGACCTGGAGGCGGGGCACAGGAGAGAGGGTATGGGCCCTAGACCACCCTGGACACGCAGATACACACAGACAGATGGACGGACGGATGGGACACAGCACCTCCCAGGATTCACGGGGGCTGCGTGTGCATGGAGAGGAAAAGGGTTGAGCCCCCGCACAGGACTTGCAGAAGGATGTGAGGGGGCACCAGCTCCTGGGCAGCCCCTGCAGGACCCTCACCTCAGGGCGCCCTCCCCACCCAATGCAGCTGGGGCCCTTCCAGACAGCCCCAGGCTCTGCCTCACTCCCCCCCCATGGCCAGCAGGGGGCACCCACGGGCTGCCTTCGGGCCCTCACACCCTCCAGGCCTCCCCTGCCATCCACGCCTGCTCACGGACACACAGGGACACACACACACGTGCTGCATACATACCCGCTGCACATACACATACATGACACACATGGTGTGCACGTGCACACACACACACACACACACACATATACACACACACACACACACTGCACGCTCACAGCCCAGCCTCTCAGCCCCCAGCTCTGAGTGGGGGAGATCCAAAAGGCTAACACAAACGACCCTCAGGGTCTCTACTGACCAGGCGGCAGCTGTGGGAAGACGACCAAACCCAGTACCCACCTGCCCCCCTCATCTGTTAGCCCCCCCACTCACCCCGTCGTCCGGCTAGAGCCCCCCCCCCTCACCCCATTCTGTGGGCTGTTGCAGTGGCGGGTGCTGATGATGGCCCCCGCCTCCTCGATCATCTTCAGGATGGTGCCCCCGTGCACGTTGCCCGCCACGTTGGCGTCATCAGGCCGCATGATCCTGCAGGGGTGGGGTGGGCGAGAGGAGGCTGATGTCGGAGAGGGCCCCCTCCCTCCAAACCGCGCCCATCCCAGATGCAAACAAGGAACCTTCCCGGACTCTTCTCAGGATGGGCTGGGCGGGGTGTTGACCTGCTGGGCAGGGGAGGAGCTGGGGGGGGGGTCGGTTCCCCTGAGGGGTGGGGGTGGGGCGATGTGACGCTGGGACCCCACGAAGGCCTTGCATGTGGCAGGAAGGGGGGCCCGGCGCTGGAGGCCCAGCTCCACTGCTGGACTCTAGAAATGCGTCCTGGTGTCGAGACCCCCGCCAGGCCCGACCTCCGCCACCGGGGTCTGCGAACAGCGCTGTCCAGTGGCCCAGGGATGCGCCGGGGAAGCTCCGGGCACCCCCAGGCAGGTGGGGCCTCCCCCTGCTGGGGGTCAGGGCACCCCCCCACCCGAGGGAGCATGGGGGGGTGTCCCAAGGCCCAGTGGCCAGCCCCACCCCATCCACTGGGGCACCAGGGCCCGACACGCTCAATCCACGGGAGGTGCGAAGCCCGCAGACAAACCTGCTCTCATGCCAAGCATTTCCAAGTCTGGGGCCGCGCGCAGCACAGCGGGGAGGGCGCCTGCCACACAGGCAGCCAAAAAGCAGCCACCCCAGGCCTGACCCCGGCATCCCAGGTGGCCCCAAGCCCACCGGGAGTGACTGCTGAGTGCTGAGCCAGGAGGAACCCCCGAGCACTGCCGAGTGTGACCCAAGATTCAGAAAAAAAAAAAAGTATTTCCAATTCAGTTTTGGCGCTTATACCCCATGGAGGTGGGGGGTGACTGGCATCTGCAGCCATTCAACAGTGCAACGCTGAGGGCGCCGGCCCTGCATGCAGCTGACTCGGTTTACCCGCGGCACCCCACTGGTTCTCATGTCCTGCCAGGAGCGACCCCTGAGCACACAAAGCGAGGAGTCAGTCAGCCTTGAGCACCACCAGATGTGGCCCCCAAGCGAACGAAAACTAGGAACAGATCATGGAATAGCAGCAACCAGCCTTGTTACTCTGTCCTCCAGGGAGCACTGGTCTGGGAGCAGGGCTGGCGGGGCCAAGGAGATCAGAAGCTGGGATCAGAAGCAGAGTCTGGGGCCACCTGCCGTGCGGGGGTCCCCAGGAAGCCCACCCTCTGCACACTGCCTGTTCCAGGACCCAGACCATTGCAACCACGTGTGTTCGCTGTCACACATGTGCACACCTACCCACCAGCCTCTGCCCGTGACCCCGACGGCAGCATGAGCTGTGCAGCCTGGGGAGACCTGAGGGGTCCGTGGGGGGTCCCCATAACTGAAGAAAGCAGGAAAAGGGTGGGGGTGGGGAGCTCAGGACACCCCAAGCCCAGTCTGACAGACAAGAGCAAGACACGCACCAGGGCCTCGGGAACAGAGCCCAGAGTGGCACTGACCCAGTGACACTGACCCAGTGACACCTGACCCAGTGTGACACCACAACCCAGTGACACACCTGCTGCCACCAACCCTGTGCCACACTCAGTGTGAGCAAGCCGACTGACACACCCAGGAGACGCGACGCCCAGTGTGGGACCCGCGAGGCCGCCGGCGGGGGACCAGCCCAGGATGGGCCAGAGCTGGGGTTCCCCCCACGACACGACACGGCGCCACCTGTCCCGGGGGGTCCTGGGGCTGCTTCGGGGAAGGCCTTGCCCACCCCCCACCCCCCCCCGGGGCCTGGCCTCGGTCCCCCACACCTACCCCAGAGCTCACTTTGTTGTCCCCATCCCTGGACGCTGAGTGGGAACCAGATGGTGACACGCCTGCAACGGGCCAAGCAGGGCCACACCCAGAAAGTGCCCACCTGGACTCAGGAAAGCTCCAGCAGGAAGTGGCTCCCGGGCTGGCCAGAGGGGGTGGGTGGGGAGGGGTGAGGGAGGGGCTGGGTGGGGAGGGGAGGGAGGAAGGGGTGGGGTGTCCCAAGGAGGGGGAACAGAAACCTGCCCAGGACAGGGTGGGGGTGTGAGGGAGGGGCCTGGCACCCCCCCCCCAGCTCCAGCCCCAGCCAGCCCACAGCCTCAGGTCTGAATCCCGCCCCGCACTAGAAGCCCTGGGCAGGCACACAAGAATCTAGAACACTCCAGCCTCTCTGGCTGAGGGCTGCTGAAAGGGGCGTCAATCACAGGCAGGATGACAGAGGGGCTTGGCCTCAACTGCCCCCAGGAACAGCCCGGGGGGCCTCGAGTGTTCTGAGCCGCTGGACACTGCACAGACAGGGACAGTCGCCCACCCAGGGCCAGCACTGGGCTGGGGGCACAGCTGGCCCCCGGCAGAGGCAGGAGGGGGGAGACGCAGAACCCTGGGCTGGTGCCTGGCAGGGGCACAGGCCACTGAAAGGTGGCGGGTTCCCAGGCCCGGAGAGGCAGGACAGGGGGTTGGCTCCTGCCCCCACTGTTCACCTGAGACCACCTCCTGCCCCCACAGGGTCCTGAGGCCCCTTGCAGGCGCCCCCCCTCCGCCTTCAGAGCAGCATGGGGGGGTGGAAACAATGTCAACAAAAGGCTGGAGGGGGTCCGAGGAGGGAGGGGGAGGGCCCGGGCGTGGGGCGCCAGGCAGGACCGATCTGGCAGGGTCATCCCAGGCCAAACCAATGCAGGCAGCAGGCGGCCTCAGGACCAGGCTCTGCGGAGCCCCTGGACCTGCTTGGGGCCGCCCCAGACCGTGTCCGCGGCTGTACCCACACTGGCAGGCGGGGGGTGGGGTGGGGGGTGGGCTGCGGCTGCACCCCTGCAGCCCTGTGGGGCGGGACGAGCCCTCACCCCCATGGGCCTCCAGGGGCCCCCGCTGGCCTGGGCTGGACTCCACACGCACCCCTGACACGGCCTGTGAGGACCAGCCTGGAAACGGGCGACGCTGGGGAGTGCCAGGAGGACCGAAGGACAGACAGCAGACAGACGGATAAATGGACAAACAAACAGGGCTGCTGTCCCTCTTCCGGGAGGGGCTGCACCGCCGGTGCTTGCTCTGCCCGGCCTGGCTCATGCAACCGTCCCCCAGGCTCCCAGGGCCGCAGAGACGCTTCCTGGGACGGCGGGTGACGGCACCCCCCCCAGGACCCCGCCCTTGTCTGGGGGCCCCACCCCCCGCCAGCCCCGGTGAACGCTTTTTCTGTCTGGCTGAGATCCTGGTGCCCCCACCCCCAGGAGAAGAAGGGGCTGGGGAGGATGGAGAGCAGCCCACCAGGGCTGGTGGGGTGGGGGTGGGTGGCCGAGCCTGGTGGGCAGCTGGACCAGGTCAAAGGGCAGCAGGGCAGAAGCATCCTGGCCGCCCACCACGGCCGCATCCCACCTCACGCGGGACCGCGAGCGGGGTACCTGCTCAGCTGCCAAGCCATGCCAGGGGGTCCTCGGGAGGGAGGCGAGTGCGCCGTCAACTCCAGCCACGCCGGGTCTGAGGGAGCACCCCACTTCCGGGGCTGCCCCCCCTCACCAGGAAGGGGACCGCCAGCCGCCCGTTGCCGGGGAAACCTCATCATAAATAATGACAGTGGAAGGCTCTGGGAGCTGAAAGATAACGATCGAGGGGAGAGCGCAGCTCCCCGGCTAGAGAGGGGTCAGGTGCCCCCCCCCCCCCCCGCGGGCAGCACGCCAGCGGCCCAGCAACGGCCCCGCCCAGAGGACAGGAGGACAAACATCTGGTGCTGCGTGTGTCCTCACTGACCACACCCGGACCCCAGGGGCAGCCATGCGGGGGACCTGCAGCCTCCAGGTGGAGAACGGGCAGGAAGGGGGGTCCAGCACGGCCCCTTCCTTCCTGCCCCCGGGCCCGGGGCGGGCAGACAGAGGGCAGCGGGCACATGCGGTGGGGGAGCCCCTTATCTGCACCCACACTTCCGCCGCCCGTCGCCGCCGCCGTTTGGCCGCAGGCCTCCCTGCACTGCAGTCCCACCAGCAGCCAGCAGACGCCACCTTCCCGCCACAGCAGAGAACATTCCAGAACGAGCAGCGCACCATCTGCCAGCTCAGGACCGCGCGGGGACACCGGCAGGGGAGCCGCGTCCTGGTCACTCCCACGGATCCCGCAGAGCCCTGCTGGACAAGGCCCCAGGACTGCAACGGCCCGCCAGGCCTGGGGAGCACAAGAACGGGGTTGGGGTGCTGCACCCTGAGGCCAGTGGGCATGTCCATCTCCTACCTGGGGGAGCCTCTGCGGCGCGGCCCCCCACCCTGGGGCCAGCGTGGCCTGAGCTCCCTCCTGGACGGTGGGCAGCAGGGCCTCTCCCCACAACCCCCTCCCGCCTTCACGGGGTCACTCCTGGGGACACTGCCGGCTCCCGCGGGGGTTTCCAGCTCATCAAAACATCTTTGTTCTCTGGAGGAGGCTCCAGGGTGGGAGGGGCCCAGGCCCCCCGCCCAGTCCCACATCAGGGCTGGGGGTGAGGGGTGGACAGTGTCCCCAGACTGCTGACGCCCCTGGGCCTGGCCCTGCATCTCCCTCCTATGACGGCACTGCTGGGGGCCCACATGCCCTGGTGCAGGGCACCCCTGGGTGCACCCAGCCACCACGGGGAAGGGCAGTGCTGAGCCGGCCACCCGGACGGGCACCCAGGAGCCAGTTTTGGCCACCTCAGCCATTTTTTTCCCCTTTTCTGAGGTGGGTTAGGACAGTCCCAGCAGCGCTCAGTGCTGCTCATGGCTCAGTGCTCCAGAGCACGTCTTGCCAAGTGTCGTAGTTGGAATCGGGGGATCCCCATGGGAAGCCTGGTCGCCCCCAGGCGTGTCCACGGCATGAGCCTCGGTGCAGGGTTCTGGGGTGCGGGAGGGCAGCTGCCCATTTTTGCGCAGGACCATACCGTGGAGGCCCCAGCAGGTGGTCAGCCACGGGTGGGCCAAGAGACACCGGCGACCCAAATACCCCCCACCAGCCCTGCCGCTCAGCAGAGTAGTGTTCAAGCCTGGGGTGTCCCTGTCTCCACACCAGAGGAGCGCCTGCTCCCTGCCTGCCCAGGGTGCCCCTGGCGGTCCGAGCCACCGCCTAGGAGGGGGCAGAGGGACAGCAGAGCGGGGAGGGCGCTTGCCTTGCACGTGGTCAACCCAGGTTCGATCCCTGACATCGTAGGGTCCCCCGAGCACTGCTGGGTGTGGCCCCCAAACCAGCACTGTGGGACCAGCACTGTCCTCCCGTTGTTCCATCGATTTGCTCGAGCGGGCCCAGTGACGTCCCATCGTGAGACTTGTTGTTACTGTGTTTGGCAGATCGAATACGTCAGGGGGAGCTTGCCAGGCTTTGCCGTGTGGGCGAGATACTCTCGGTAGCTTGCCGGGCTCTCCGAGAGGGGCAGAGAAA
>JAOXYA010132643.1:0-10253 GCA_028565675.1 Sorex palustris
TGGAGTTCATGCACAATTCAATCAGCTAAACAGTGGCTGAATAAATAGCAGTACTCCTACAAAAAAAGAAAAAAAAAGTAAAACAGAATTCTCCCAGAGAGATGGGCTTATTTGCATGGACTTTGCATGTGGAAAAACTATTCCCAGGAGTTGGGGTGGGGGGCGGGGAGCCCAGGCCCCAGCTCAGCACTGGACCACAGAGGGGTACCCTGAGCTGAATCCTGACCCCGACCCCAGGGGTTGGCGCCAGGGCCCAGCCACCCGTGGGGGCCCAGGACAAAGGCCCGGAGCTGGGGCCTGCAAGTGAGGGTGGGTCCAGGATCAGAGGTGCCCCACCTGGGGCAGGGCCAAGCAGGGCAGGTGAGCGGGCGGCCAGTCACCCAACACTGTGGGGGGGGGGGGGTTGCTGGCCGCCTGGTGTCCGATGGAGCAGCTGATAGAGGTGACACCAGATCTGGGGTGGGGGAGGAGAGCAGGCAGAGGTGGGGACACCCAGTACCGGGGGCAATTGGGTCCAAATCTATGCCTCCTCCCCGAGGGAGCTCCGCTGGGAACCGTCGGCTCCTCTTGCAGCCTCAGTTTACCTTCCTGGAAATGGGGTGCTGAGGGGGAGGTGAGCATGCCCGCGGGGTCGCAGGGTGTCCTTACAGCTCAGCGGGGGTCCCCAGGTGTTGGGCAGCTAACCGGGGATCCAGAGGCCCAGAGACTAGGTGGGCTCCCTCCACGCCTGAGCCGAGGACACCCGGGTCTGCTGCATTAGCGCACAAGAGGAACAAGCCACGGCCACCAGGCCAAGCTGTGACTGCTCAGGGTCCTGAGTGAGGGAGTGCTCTTGTCCCAGCTGGGCCACCTGTCACCCGTGGGCCTGAGTCTCCTCTCTGCAGAAGTCGCAGGAGGGTGATGAGGAACTTCCGGGTGGGGGGCAGCAGCTCTGGGACCCTGAGCACAGGCTATGAATGCACAAGCCGAGCCAGGGTTGCATTCTGGTAGCGCAGGGTCCCCCAAGCAACACCGGGCGTGCCCCCCTCCCCACAACTCAAGTAAACAAAGGCCTTCCTGAGAGGCTTCATGCAGGCAGGAGGTGGAGGAGGGGCCCTCAGCACTCCTGGTGGCTCGGGGCCCTGTCCCCACCCCACCCCCAACCCCGTTACTGCAGGCACCCGATACTGCACCCTTCTCCTGAGAGCATATCCTCACTGCACGGGTGCTGGGCGTGGGCAGGCATGCCCCTTGACCTGTGATTCCAAAGTCAGATGGCACAAGGCCTGGGCTCCTGTCCCGCCTGCCACTCCCCATGGAGTCAGACTGGGTGGTGTCCACGTGCTTGCCCAGCGTGCTGGGGACGCCCCGGGCAGGGCCACTGCAGATGCATCAGGCCTGCGGCGCAGGGCTGGCATCGTCTCCTGGGCCTTGGCAGTCTCACACTCACAGAGCAGGTGCCCTCCCCGACCTCCCGCTGAGAGCATGACCCGGATTTATTTTATTTGGAGGGGTTGGGCCACCACCCCTGGCGGTACTCGGGGCTCAGTCCTGGCTCTGTGTAAGAGGACCACAAGCACATGTGAGGCCAGGTCAGCTGTGCACAAGGCAAATGTCTGAACAACCCGAGCTCTCTCCGGCCCCAAGCTGATGGCCCTGCGCCCTGACTTCCGCTGTTAAGTCTCTCTGACCGCAGAAGTGAGGGCGGAGGCAGGAAGACCAGGCAGAGGCTGCTGCAATACAGCAGGAGAGCAGGAAGGAGGGAAGGAGAGAGGCAGCAAGGGAGGTATGAGAGGGCTGATTCCCAGCACCGCGCTTGTTGGTTTTCCCACTTGGGGTCACACCCAGCTGCATTCAGGAATCACTCGTGGCAGTGCTCAGGGAACCATCAGCCATTACCGAGACTGAACCATAATTGGCCATGTGGAAGCCAAGATCCTTCCCCGCTCGCTATCTCCCCAGCCCCCAATTTCTGGCCTCTTGAGGGCAAAGTCAGAAGGATCTGCAGGAGACTGCATGAGGAGGGGTCCGAAGACTGAGCCACCCGACCACCAGCTCACCCAAGGACAGAGGAGCGAGTGACCCTCCCCACCCAGGCCCTGGGATCCACCAGAGGCAAAGAGGGAAACGAGGGCTCAGTAGGTTGAGCAGGGCACGGCGTGTGCGTCTCAACCGGATCCTGCTTCCAACACACTTGGGCTGGAGATGGTACAACAGGGAGGGCGCTTGCCTTGCATGCAGCCAACCCAGATTCAATCCCTGGTACCACATTTGGCCGTCTGTGCCCCACCAGGATTGATCCCTGAGCACAGAGCCGGGAGTAAACCTTAAGCATCACCAGGGAAGAAGAAGGAGGAAGAGGAAGAAGTAGAAGAGGAGGAAAAGAGAAAAAAGATGTAGAAGAAGTAGGAGGAAGAAATGGAGGAGGAGGAAGAGGAGGAGGAGGAGAAGGAGGGGGAGGAGGAGGAAGAGGAGGAGGAAGAAGAGGAGGAAGAGAAGGAGGGGGAGGAGGAGGAAGAGCAGGAGGAGGAGGAAGAGGAGGAGGAGGAGGAAGAGGAGGAGGAGGAGAAAGAGGAGGAGGAGGAAGAGAAGAAGGAAGAGGAGGAGGAGGAGAGGAAGGAAGAGATGGAAGAGGAGGAAGAGGAGGAGGAGGAGGAGGAGGAAGAGGAGGAGGAGGAGAGGAAGGAAGAGATGGAGGAGGAGGAGGAGGAGGAGGAACAGGAGGAGGAGGGGAGCAGAAGGAGGAGGAGGAGAGGAAGGAAGAGATGGAGGAGGAGATGGAGGAGGAGAAGGAGGAGGAAGAGGAGGAGGAGGAGGAAGAGAAGAAGGAAGAGGAGGAGGAGGAGGAGGAGCTGTGTACAAACCAGGAGTGCTGAGAGGTCCCTGAGGACAAGTGGGCGTAGTTTTGTCTTTGCTGTGATAACGGCAGTTGTGGTGAGGAAAGGCTCTTGTCAGTTTTTCAGGTACATCTTCATATATTCATGATGACGTGATGCCTGGGATTTGGGCTGCATTACTATGAGGAAGTGTGGGAGTAAGGGGTGCCTCAGCGGGATGAGAAAAGAAAGAGCCTCAGGGAACGCATCCCCCCCACCCCCCCACCCCCGGCAGTACTGTGTCTCCAACTGCAAAGGCTGACTGCGTTTCATGTAACATGTTCAAAAGTACAGCAGACGGCTGGAGCAACAGTACAGTGGGCAGAGCGCTCGCCTTGCATGCGGCTGGCCGGTGTTTGGCCCCAGCCTCCCTTCCGGTCCCTGAGCCATACCAGGGTGATCCTTGAGGGGCCAGAGAAATAGCACAACGGGTAGGGCCTCGCATGAGGCTGGCCCGGGTTCGATCCCCAGCAGCCTAGAGGGTCTCCCGGGCTCTGTCAGAGGGGATCTCTGAGTGCAGGGCCAGGAGCAAGCCCTGAGCACTGCAGGGTGTGGCCCCAACATAAGCACAGGAGAGGAAACTGCCCAAAGGCAGCCGGAGGGTGCCCAGTGCAGGCCCCCCTGTGCCCCGATACCCTCGCTGCCGCTCCCTCTCCTGCTGGACGTGGACAGGCTGGACATGGGTGCAAGCCCAGGGAAGCCGGGTGGGTGAGTGTGGGGGTCCCACTTTCCCCTCTCGCGCCTGTGCGGGCTCCTCCCCACGGTCCCCACTGAGATCACTGCATCTCAGTGCCCAGCCTCCCAATCTACCACAGGTCCCCCTCCTGCAGAAGGCCCTCCTTGGGGTCCCTCCCTGAGGGACCCCAGCCAGGGAGCGTGCTGACCCCTGTCTCTGAGCTGATCTCCCCAAAGAGACAAACCCAGGGACGGAGGTTAGGATGCGGCCTCTCGCCCAGACTGCCCAACACCAGAACCTGCCTCCTCTTCTGCCTGCTGACCAGTGGGCCTCAGTAGCCACCTCTGTAAAATGGGATGACTCGGACGTCATTGGCCAGACTGAAGGGACAAGGGTCATGCTTGGCTCATGGGTGTGGGCTTCAGGCTCGCCTCCCCCGTCACCCCGAGAAACACTGCCCCCCACATTCCATGGCCTCTCCTGACACCCAGCGGAGTGTCAGCCCCTTCCCAACCCACCAAGACTGGAAGGAGGAGGAAGCAGAGAAGCCAGGCCATGAGGGCGCAGCTAACAGCCAGCCACCAAGGGAAGTGCAGGAGCCAAGGCTGCTGGGCACCTGACCAGCCAGCAGGGGAGGGAGCAGCTGAAGGAGCTGTTTCGTTTAAGGTGTCAGGGAAAAGCCTCAGGTTTTACCAAGACACAAAAACAGTTTTTAAAAGCCCAGGAAGAGGGGGCTGGAGCGATAGCACAGCGGGGAGGGCGTTTGCCTTGCACACGGCTGACCCAGGTTCGATTCCCAGCATCCCATGTGGTCCCTCGAGCACCGACAGGAGTAACCCCTGAGCATCACTGCGTGTGACCCAAAAAGAAAAAAAAAAGGAGCTAGGGAGAGCACACAAGCGTAGGGCCCGGGGGTGGCACCTTGCCCACGGGACCTCCCCCAGCATCGCTGGGTATGGCCCCGGGGACCCCTAAGGGCCACCAGAAGTGGCCCCTCTGAAAAATTCTCTGAAATTATATTTGTTGTATCAAATGCAAACAGCAGAGGACGCTGGAAAGAAAGAAGGAAGCAGCCTCATGGACCCGGGACTCGCCCTCCCAAAGCCCACGTCCAGGGGGACAGGCAGACACGCAGCCTTCTGGATACTTCCATGCAGAAATAAACGCGGAGGCACACGTGCCTATCTTTCCTTTTTTCTTTTAATTTAATTAATGAATCCTTTTGGTTTGGTTTGTTTTGGGGGCCACATCCTGCGGTGCTCAGGGCCTGCTCCTGGCTCTGTGCTCAGGGATCACTCCTGGCGGGGCTTGAGGGACTATACATATGGGGTGCCGGGGATGGAACCCAGGTCTGCGGTGTGCAAAGCCAGTGCCTGGACCCGCTGTCCTATCGCTCTGGCCCCGGGTGGCATTACACGAAAGACACCGTTCAGTAAAGGCCTTAAGTGGCCGTTCACTCCGCCCGCCTCTCCCCTGGGGCATTACACTCTGCCCTGCTCCTCTCATGGACCCAGCACCTACCATGGTGCGTGGCCCACAGAAGACAGTGCTCAAGATTCAGGGGCACAACCACAGCCGCCTGAAACGGCTGTTTCTTACAGGGAGGCCGGAAGTATGTCCCGGGGCCCTCTATCGAGCACTGAGCTCCTGGCCACGTCCAGCACAGTCTCTGCAGCCTGAGGAGGGGGGTCCCTGGATCAGAAGCCCCAGGGGGGGTAATAATACAAGATCAAAACCCCGATCCTTTAGCCAAAAGGTGGAGTCTGCTTAATCTCCCCGCTTCCGGCTTCCATAACCTTGGCCTGCAGCACTTAATCCTCAGGACTTTTATTTCTCAAATGGATTAAGCTTATTTAGTGACTCCACCTTTGATCATCCAATCTCCTTTGGTGCCTCCTTGAGTAAATGAGCGAATCCGGCAGCAATTATTCTGTGCAATTATTTCTGAGCTCCGATACCCCCCACCCCCTGCGCTTATTCCCCAGGCAGGAAACGGAAACGATCTCCAGATAGGAAACTGGAAATGTGTTCCGTTTGTTGCAGGGCCTGGGACTGAAACCGAACTCTGGGCCGGAAACAGTCCACAGTGCTGGCTTCAGGGCCAGGGAGCCGGTCCAGGGAGGGCTCACGTGTCACCCTGCAGACTGAACCCTGGTTCAATCCCCAGCACCGCAGGGTCCCCGAGCATCGCTGGGTGTGGCTCTGGGGTTCTCTAAGTTCAACCCCGCAGAGCCCAGGTCCTCCACATCCTCAGGCCCCCACCTCACACCGCAGGCTCTGTGGGCTGAGAATTGCCGAGAGGGGCCTTTCAGCCTCCTAAGCACTGTTAGGAAGCCTCCCCCAGATGCAACAAAACTCTACCAACTACACATAATGACCGGGCTGGAGCGATAGAGCAGCGGGTAGGGCGTTTGCCTTGCACACGGCCAACCCGGGTTCGACTCCCAGCATCCCATAGGGTCCCCTGAGCACTGCCAGGACTAATTCCTGAGGGCATGAGCCAGGAGTAACCCCTGTGGGTAATTTCGGGTGTGACCCAAAAAGATAAAAAAAAAAAGCAACTTCAAACAAGGATCAATTGAGCCCTCTTCTGATCCCATTCTCCAGCCCTGCGGTCACGCTGAGTCCTTACAGTCCTAAGTGCAGAACTGGAGAGATCCCAAGCATTGTCGGGCATGGCCCCTCTAAAACACCAAACTACAGGCCCCACGGGTCAGAGAGAGCTGGAGGACTGAGGGGCGGCCTAGCGTGCGGAGCCACGTTCGAACCCTGAACGTCAGTCTCCAAGCACTGCTGGGACCAGCCCCAAGCACAGGGCCAGGAGTAGCCACCAAGCCCTGCTGAGTGTGGCCCCAAACAGAGAGGGGGGGAGGGGGAGAGGGGAGGAGAGAGAGAGAGAAGGGGGGAGAGAGAGAGAGAGAGAGAGTGTTCCAAGGGGCCTGAGGGCACGTGGAGGCTTGGGGTTGATTCTCAGCACAGCCTAGATGTGTGAGACTTTTAGATAAATAACAAGCATTGGGGGGTCTAGTTCAGTAGTAAACTGCCTACCTTGCACTTGTGAGGCCCTGGCTTCCACCTGCACTAACACACACAAGGTAACAAATAAAATGTTTAGAATCAGGGACGGAATGATAGCACAGGGGTAGGGTGTTTGCCCTGCCCATGGCCAATGCAGGTTCAATCTCCCGCATCCCATATCCCATATCCCATATCCCACGGTCCCCCAAGCCACACCAGAAATGACTCCTGAGCACAAACCCCATGAATTGCTGGGTGTGGTCCCCAAACAAGCAAACTTAAAAAGTATTACTTTAAATATATATTTTTTTATTTATTGGGGCTGGAGCGATAGCACAGCGGGTAGGGTGTTTGCCTTGCATGCAGCTGACCGGGGTTCGATTCCTTCGCCCCTTCGGAGAGCCCGGCAAGCTACCGAGAGTATCTCACCCGCATGGCAAAGCCTGGCAAGCTCCCCATGACGTATTTGATATGCCAAACACAGTAACAACAAAGTCTCACAATGTTACTGGGCCGCTTGAGCAAATCGATGAACAACGGGAGGACCGTGACCATGACCGTGATTTATTTATTTTTTTTAAGAACAAGTAGTATGTCCCATGCAAGAACCTAGCAGGTCTTCAGTCTACAAAAGAAACTCGAATGTGCAGATTCTCTGAAAATCTCACAGGGCTGGAGAGAGGAATACTTATATTTATTATATTATTAGTATTAGTTCAATTTGGGGGCCACACGTGGCAGTGACCAGGACTTACTCCTGGTTCAATGATCAGGAAATCACTCCTGGTGGCGCTCTCTCTCTCCCCCCCTCCCCCTCTCTCAATCTCTCGCCCCCTCACCGGCACCTGTATTCTAACCCCCACTTCTGCATTCCCCACACCATCACACGCATGTAGTGCCCAGTGAGGTTTAAGAGAAACCCAGGCTTCCTCCCACCCGGATCTGCACACGCGGCCTCCAGGTTTCCAGAGAACCCCCCTTCCTGCCTCCCCAGGGCTCACGCTCACCTATGTCAGTGCCACAGCAGTTCCTGTGTGAAGAGGAGGAGCTTTCTCGTGGACATCCTGCCCTGCACCCCGCGGGCGCTCCAGCCCCGTGAGAACACAGCTTTCCTCAGCATTGCAATATATATATATATATATATATTTTTTTTTATTAAGGTAGTCTGGAACCAAACTAGCATCTCTGAGGTTTTCCTCTCGTTGGCTGACGGGTCCATTCTAAAATACCGGTGAGTACATGTTGCTTCAGTAACACAATAAAAGCTTTTTTATGTTGTCGGGCCTGAAGAAATAGTGCAGTGCCATTTGCGTTGCATGCAGCTGACCCTGGCTGGATCCCCTGGCATCCCGTAGGGCTCCCCCAAGCCCACCAGGAGTGATCCCTGAGCACAGAGCCAGGAGTAAGCCCTAAGCACCACCAGGCGTGGCCCCGAAACAAAACAAAATAAAACAAAACAAGAAAACGAGCTTGTTGTTGTTGTTGTTGTTCTTTTAAAAATAAATGCAAAAGCAAAAGCAAACCAAGGGGAGCTTCCCAGTTGGCTCCTCCCCCATCCCAGCCACCTGCCCCCGGGCAGGGCAGATCAGCTGGGGGGGGGGACTCCCCCACACCCAAGCTCTACCCGTCCAGTTTCACTTCTCTCCTGCACAAGCTTCTGCCCCCACCTGTCTTTGCCGGAGGGAAGTGATGCAAATTTCTGTGGGTCCCCATCGCCCACAGCAGATGAAAGATGCTAAATCAGAAGCTCCAGAGAAAGTCAAGCCCAGCTGACCGGGAGCCAAGGGGCTCGGAGAGACAGCACAGCGGGGAGGGCACTGGTCTTGCGCGCTGTTGACCGGGGTCTCATCCCCGACACCCCAGAGGGTCCCCCGAGTCCCCCGCGAGCACCGCCAGGAGTAATTCCTGAGCACAGAGCCAGGAGGAATTCCCTAAGCACTGCTGGGTGCGTCCCCAAACAAAACAGCCAAAAGACAGGAGCCAAGATCCAGGCAAATCCATGACAGGGCGAAGACCAGGACTCCAGGATTGAGGGGAACGGGGCAGCCCCAAAGCTGAGCTGGGGGTGGGGAGGGGCGCGCCAGGGGCTCTCAGTCCAAGCCAGGGAAGCTTCTAGAAAGAAGAGACGTCTGAGCCTGGGCAGGCAGAGGAGGGAGTGTGCTGGGCTGGGACCAACCTTTGTAAGGGTTGAAGGTGACGCTCCTAAGAACGGGAGGGGGCAGGGGGAGGGGAGAGGGGCCCGACCACGGCCCCAGGCCTTCTGCACTTTGCCCTCAGGGCACGGGCACGGGGAGGCCGCCCTGGGCTGGGCACTCGGAGGTGGGCCTGCAAAGATCACCGTGCCAGGGGCGGGGACCACAGCACAGCCGTCTCCTCTTGCCTTGCATGTGGCCCACTTGGGTTTGCTCCCCCTGCCCTCCCCATGGCCCCGCAAGCACTCTCAGGAGTGATCCCGGAGCACAGTGCCAGGAGTAACTCCTGAGCACCACCAGGTGTGGCCTCCCCCGACCCCGCAAAAAATAATAATAATAATAATAATAATAATAATAAAATCACTATGCCTGTCCACAGGGGAAGCCCCGGTCTCACCCACAGAGCTCACACTCGCCCCGAAAGCTGGGGCAGAGGGAGCTGAATCCCTGGGGACACAGCGGCCTTCAACAGCTGGTCCCAGCCCTCGGGGCTCCATCGGGGACACACGAGACCATCTAGATGGGTTGGAATCCGGCTCCTCCATTTCCCAACGGGCCCCCAGACCTCCCCACTCGCTCCCTGGACCCCAGGAGGTCTGAGAGGGCGCAGTGCATGCCACGCTCCCACTCACATTCCCTCTGCTCCCTGCAGGAAGGGGGTGATAGGGGCTGAGTCCAAGCCACAGGTCAGCGTGTCTGTCCGGGACCCGGCGGCAGAGCAGAGGAGGCCAAGTCCCCTGCTTGCGGCTCGCAGGCTCCCGGGCAGTGATGCCTGATACCTGCTCTGGGAAGATGCCCCACGACTGCTGACCGGAACTTGCCCGAGGTCTGGGCCGACCCCAACAAGAAACAGCTCACCCAGGGCCCAGGCGCAAGCGCCCCCCCCCATGAATGCAGCCCTTCTCCCCAAAGGCCACAGCTAGGTCCCCAGGTTCAAGCTCATCTGTCCCCTTCTTAGGTGTTGTTGCAAACCGAGGTGAGGTGGGGCACAGGTGACAGATATGAATCAGACTCTTGCCCTAAAGGCACTCGGAAGGTTAGAGGGTGACAGACAAGATGGAAATAACCAAGCCACAAGGCAGGAGAAAGCGGGGCAGGGGCAGGAGGCAGGAACCTCACCTGGGGAATCTGGGAGGCCGCCTGGAGGTGGTGACTTGGGGCACTGTCATGGGAGAGGAGGGCGCTGGGGGGTGACCGCTAGACCCTCTGACATCACTGACAGTTGTGTAGGTAGCTCCTGGCAGCGGGGAGCCAGGGCAGGGTGGGTGATTCATGGCTGAGCCCAGAGGAAAGGCAGGGGGCAGCTGGGTGAGAGTGAGCTGGGGGGCTGGGGAGCAGCTGGGCTCGGAGCTGGCGCTGCCAAGGTCGGGTTTGTCCCTGTGTCCCTTGCACCCCGGTCACCTTTTCATCTTTTGAATAAGCATGGTGTGAAGGCGTAATATTGGTGGGATTGGTGTTGAAATATTGAATGTAATCAAATAATGTGAACAACCTTATGAAATAACAAAAACA
>JAOXYA010132707.1:0-10253 GCA_028565675.1 Sorex palustris
AGGCAAGTAATTAGCTGCTATACTATCACTTCTGACCCAGAAACAATGGAACAGCAGTTACAGGAACCGGAATGAGATTTTTTAAAAAGTTAAATATATGTACTAGCTTAAACTTCTGTGGTTAGTTTGAATTTATTTTCCTCATTTTGATTATTTCACTTAGCTATTGTTGCATCTATAACAGAATTTATGTGTCATACAGCAGCAGCAATTTGTATATGACCAAGGAAAGATCTTTGATCAGTTTGCCATTCTGACATACTATCCTCATAGTGATAGCAGAGACCTTCTGAAAAATAGGAAGGAATTCTACATAGTCCTCTGAATGAAAACAAGTCACAGTTAAGGAGAAGAAAATAATCTTTCCCTTCAGTGAAAATATTTCAATGACCTTATGTTTTTATTGTTACTTTTCAGGTAAACTTTGTGGTATTGTCATGGTTCACTCTCCTTTAAGCCTTAATTCTCTAAAATCTGGAGCTATTTATCTAAAAAAGATCCCAGAAACGGTAGCATTAGTACCTGTGTGATGTTTTCTTATTATGAGCTCTCTGGTGGGAGGTCTTTGCATCATTTCTCGCTGCAGTCTGTAAGTTGGTAAGTTACCATGAAGCCAATATTAATGACTATGTATTAGCTGTGAGGTTATCTTGAATTTGTGTTCTTGTTTCCAAAATTGTCCCAAGAAACCATTTGCATCAAACTCATTCTGCTCATTGCTTTTCTGAGAGTGTCTTCTGGTAAAAGGATTGGACAAACTTCTTGTTTCCTTTAATGCCTTTTTGGAGAGAGATTGATTTTTCTCAAAATGAATTATGATGCATCTTTTCCATTAAACAAATTAAACTGCTTAGGTCAGGACAGCTACAAGAAGGAGTAGTAATATGGTGATAAATGTTTAACTGACTATCTGGAATAAAAAGCTCTGTTTTGACAATATTTGTCAATTTACAGAGCATAAATAGTCCCACTAATTTCAAGTTGCTGTCATAGTGATGTTTCTGGACTCAAAATTGGAAGAGATGTGTCCAAATGAACTAGCCCTCTGATGGCCACACTACTGTGCTGTGAGTTGGAAAAGGTGGGTTTGCTTCCTGCAGAGAGAGGAGAGGAATTTGTGTTCCTGTAGATGTTGGTAAAATAAAAGAACAACACCAAGTTGTTTAGATATATATTAGAATGCTCACAGAAAAGACATTTATCTGAAATGGAGCTGACTTTTTCCCTGGTATTTGCACTTGTTTTCATGTTTAATGTGCATTAACGATCACAAATGAATAAACTCACAGATGGTTAAATGGTGTGTTTAGTCTAATAATTAAAGACTGAGATTGAAGCACAGAGTCCTAATTTGAAATTTGAGAATCATGATATTCTTCTGATACTCAATCAGAATCTGGGTCTGATAATTCCTGCTTGCTGCTAGGTACTGCATCTTCTAACAAGTTGCCCTTGATTTGGTGAATATTGAATACTTTGTTCATAAGAGTCATCTTCTTCAAGACTGGTGTATCTATGCTCTGATTAATCGAACTAGTATGGCTACATCAGGGATGTGCAAGCCTGACTAATACTGCTTTACAGCATGCTTTTGGTAAATCTCTTAAACTCCAAAGTCTTATGGAGAAAATGCATCTTTTAAATTGATGGTTATATATGCCATATAACCAGGTATATATATTTTCACTCAGAGGAGGCAGGTGAGAGCCTTCTCCACCCAAGGAACCCAGCCCCGGCAACCTACCTCCACTACCCAATCGCTACCATGCTCCAGGCCGCTTTCCACACACTTGGGCTGAGTTTTGTGCATGAGTGAAGTCCCACAAGACCCAGGTAATGAGAAACTTTGTGATCTTGGACTCTGAGTTCAACAGGACCAGAAGCAGAGATCCTCTGCCTACTTCCCTCAGTCTCCAGCGACCCAGGGTTCATACCCATAAGCCACCTCTTGGCAGTGCCAGATAATCTCCTAATTGGCCACCCTCCAGAACTCATGGCTGCTTCTTTCAGAAGGGAGTATAAAATGAGACCCCCATAACTATGCCAACTCCAACACCACTCCAGGCTGTTTTCACTCAGGGCGCCTCAGAGGGGGGCAGGTGAGAGCCCTCCCCACCCCAAGGGACCCAGCCCTGGCAGCCAACCTCCACTGTCCAACTGCTGCCACTCTCCAGGCCATTTTCCAAATGCTCGGGCAGAGCATCACATATGAGTGAACATATTCCTGGATACATCATAAGAAACTCCCTACCCATTTTTCATAATTACCATACCATATTAGATGGGGTTCAGACAGTAGGCAACAAATCATAGAGGGAAATATATGCCTCTCGGAGAGCCTGGCAAGCTAATGAGAGTATCCCACCCTAACAGCAGAGCCTGGCAAGCTAGCCATGATGTATTTAATATACTAAAAACAGTAACAATAACGGTTATCATTGTCCTGACCCTGAAAGAGCCTCCAATCGGCAGCGTTGGGAAAGATGAGTAATGAGAGGCTGCTAAAATCCCAGGTTTGGGATGAATGAAGAGGTTACTGGTGCCCGCTCAAATAAATCTATGAACAGTGGAATGATAGTGATACAGTGATATGCCAAATTAATAATATTCATGCCTTATTACTTTCTAAGTACTATATTCAATATTCTTAGGGTTATTTATTCCTAATGGAACTCCAATCTTATGATTTCCGCATATTTTCCACATCTTTATGCTCAGTGACATTATAATGGCATTTTGAAATCACTACAGTGGAAATATTTACACCATGGAAATCAACAAATGCTTCACAATGATATTTGACTTGGGCTGGAGCGATATCACAGCAGGTAAGGCATTTGCCTTGCACGCAGCCAATATGGCTGGCCCAAGATCGATTCCTCCACCCCTCTTGGAGAGCCTGGCAAGCTACCAAGAGTATCTCGCCCGCATGGCAAAGCCTGGCAAGCTATCCGTGATGTATTCGATATGCCAAACACAGTAACAACAAGTCTCATGATGGAGATGTTACTGGGCTCGCTCGAGCAAATCAATGAATAACGGGAGGACTGTGACCATGACTTGATATTTGACTTAATGTTTTATTGCCTGGATTAGATTAAATAGAAATTATATCCATTAATAAGATTATACATTAGAACATGCCATGTTAATAGCTGTTACATTTTGAATAGCAAAAAAATTTAATGACTTTCCCCAGTACTTAGAATCTGACTTATTCCACAAAGATGTCACTTATTCCACAGATTGTTGTGCAAGTGAAATTTTAATATCAACTTTGTACCACTTTTGTTTTACTCATTGTTTTGAAAAAAACATAAACCAGCATTCATAATGACCTACATTAACTTATCAATTGCTGTGATATGTTTCCTAAAGATAGGAGTTTGATAGAAAAAAAATGAAAGCTGTTTGCTCTGATTGTCAGACTAGAATGAGGAGGAGGCATTAGACTTACCATCCCACCTAAAACAACCAAAAGGAGGACAGAGTATATGAAAAAAAAACAGCCCTTAAGTCATTAGACACTAGCAATTAAAGGGCATTACAAGACATAGAACAAATAAGGTGGGATTCGATATTTCCCTACTTAATGTTTGGAGAGAATTTCAGAAAGAATTTCAAACCAGTAGAGCAGAGAAAGGGAATGAAGAAGCAGATGAGCTCTCTGAGTCAGGTAGATAGATCTGGAAGTCTAGAGACCATGAACTAAGTGACTACAGATGCAATTTTCCAGAGTGCTTCATAGACTGTTCCTTCAGTATTTAACTGAGTACTAACAAGGTGATGGCTGTGTATTAAATGATTTTTACTTGGCTCAGGTTAAAGCCTTCAAGATTATGCATAAATTTTACCTCTATATTTTCCAGCAGTATGATGAACTAAAAAGAGGCATGAGCAATTTGAGACAAATGTCTTTTTTTTATATTATAAATATGGCAGATTAGATTCATGTTATTAGTAAGCATCCTTTAAGCCAATTCACATGGATAGAAAAATAACTTAAAATTGGCTCATTAGCAACATTCCTGAGATGGAGCATCATTAGAGGGTATAAAGTATCATATGCACTATTTTGCAATATGTCAACAGCGAATGGATATATGTCACCTGTGCAAATGCAAGATGCAGTTACTTGTATGCATACAGATGTGACTCTCAGACCTGGCCAAGCACTGAGTGGGGAGTTGGAAGATTTTATGCCTCAAGATTCAGAATTGTGGATAAGCTGGAAAAATTATTATTTCACCATTCTATTTATTTCAAAACACTTGTTGAGAGAGAGGTGAGAGATAGAAGAAAGAGAAAGAGAGAGAGAGAGAGAGTCTCAATGTTGAGTGGGGCTAGGCAAGAGGGAAACTGGAACATTGGTGGTGGGAAATTTACACTGGTGAAGGGATGGATTTGGAAATTATATAACTGAAATCCAATCATGAACAATCTTGTAACTGTGTATTTACTCTGATTGAATAAAAAAAATTTTAAAAGCACTTTTTGGGACTTGCACTGATAATGCTAAATACCACAAAAAGTTGCAGTGCTCAAAGGCCAGCGCCTTTGAGCATAGAAGAAAGAAAACTCACCTTTGTCATTTTCCTGGAGTATCACACAGTTCTCTTGTCTAACGGAAATGGTGCTAAAAAATGCCTCTAAATGTCAGCTACCAAATTTGTGTATAAGGTCATGGAGACGCACACAACTGCTCCTATGTGGAGTCCATCTACTGTTATGAAAATGACCTTTTGTTCTAGGAGCTATGTGTCAACTACACCACATGCTGTTCATTCCTCTTTTGGTTTAATAGGTATTAGAGGTTACTTCCAAGGAAAAGGCTTTACTTTAGAAGTTATTTCCCACATACTTTGCCAATGATATCTGCCTTGTTTCAAAGCTTGCATTTTTCACTTTAGTGACACATAACAGCTAAGAATCAACACTAAAAACTATTAGTATTCATATAGCACATCGCTATTAACATGAGTACATCTGATTTAATCATCATATGCACTATCAAAACCATCCTGACATGTAGATATATTTAACTCTGATGTGTTAGTGAGGAAACCAAACTATTAAGCAGCTACTGTGTCTTGTCACTTGGAGACACCTGAGAGGCAGAAAAGCTGAAAGCAGAATTCCTTTTTTTAACTGTAAATTATAATCTTTTCCACTCTGTAGAAAGATGAGAGTGTAGTTATATGAAATACCAGACAGAGCTTGGCATAGTCTATTTAGAAGAATACTGAGTACAAAGTTGTACTTGGCAGCAGTTGGAGGATGGTAGTGTCATGAAGAAACTTAAATGGAAGGACTATAGTTTCTGATTTTTGAGACTCGTTTCTGCAGCCTATTTGGGCTAAGCAGACTATAAAAGGTATAGAGAGTCTCAGGCGAGGGTCCATGACTTCACTATCTTAAGTGTGGTAAGAGAAAAGGGAGATGAACAGAGTTAAGGTAACATCTTCTAAAGCCACGTTTCCATAAAGCTATCAGGGAAAGTGAATGACAGGGGCTTGTTCCTAGAGTGATTTAGTTCTAAGTAAATGTAATATGTGGTCAGGGTGTGTAAAAAAAAATACAGAACCATTTCCGTGAAGGGCGTTCATGCCAGTATGTCCTGACCCTCTCCCGTGGCAGAGGGCTGACCATGCCAGGTCCAGACTCCGCTTCACAGCATGGTGCTGTGCTTAGAACTTTTTGCCAACTAAGGCAGCCAGCATCTCCTCAGGCTGTTTTATCGGAACCTTCCATTTCACCCTTCTGCTTGTTTGACGTTACACACAGTCTTTCATTATTTTGGGGAGTGAAATTTTTCGGTTAACATTTATTTGCAGAATTTTGCAGCTCCAATTTAGGGGGGGAAAAACCTGAATAGGGAATCCCAACAATTTTAACACAAAGACAATAAAGCCTTCCAAGTTTAAAAAAATACCTTATAAAACACTTTCATTTTAATTGGCCTCACACCCCTACACAAACACATCTTAGACTTTTAGAACCTGTCAGGAGTGCCATGCATCACATATACTTTTGGGAATTTGGGTCCCTGAGTTCTGTTTGAGGCAATGATTCATCCCCTGTTTTGGGGAGAGACAATTTAGATCTCTCAACTAGTTAAAAGGAGAAATTTGGAGCATCTGTTTTACAATCTGCATTTCCTTTTTATGTTCTTTTTAAAAATTTGGGGGTTTTGGTCATAGATGGGTATACTCAGGAATTATTTTTTTCTATGTGTTTTGCTGAAGGTTGGGGACCATATGTGGTGTCAGGGATTGAATCTGGGGTGACTGCATGCAAGGAAGTTGCCTTATCTACTATTTTGTCTCCCTTGCCCCTAAGTTCTTTTTTTGAAAAAACAAAATAATTGTGTCTGGTGTGGTTGGCAGTGCTCCATGATTACCAGGGATAAAACCAGCTATGCTTTGAGCAGTGGGCTACTATTTGAACCATCTCCCACCTTATTTTTTATTAATATTTAACTTCTTTATTTTTTTAATTTATTTTTTAATTGATTCACCATGAGGTACAGTTACAAAACTTTCATGTTTGAGTTTCAATCATGCAGTCATCAAACACCCTTCCCTTCACCAGTGCACATTTTCCACCACCAAAATCCCCTGTATCCACCCCCCCCACACCATTCCCACCTCCCCTTGCCTATGTGGCAGACAATTTGCACAATTCTCTCTTTCTCTACTTTAGCTACTTTCAATATTTTGAGACCAGTCCCACCACCACTCATACCTGCCAAAATGGCAATGCTAGACAATGTGCTTTGTATTGCTTGTTATGGAGAGTGGCCGTGCACTCTAAGAATTCTAAAAATTTAATAATTCGGGTCTGAAGAGGTCACTGTAGCAAGTGGTTTGGGTCCAAGATTCGTTTGTGTGTGTGTGGGTCATGGCCATGTGGGAGCTTAAGTAGATGGTGGCTGGGTGTGGCTTCATCTCAGAGTCCCACTGGGATGGTGGGAAGGATAAGGGCCCACTCCTTCCCTGTCCTGTGAGGCCTGGCATCTGCTGCCACTGCCACTCATACCTGGAGCTTGTTGCTGACTTCTAGAAAATGGTGGCTGCCAGGGCTCCTAGAGGGCAGGGGGAGGGACAGTGCCTGCCCCTATCTGGAGTAGCCCAGAGGAAATGGCCTATTGCAAAGTCCAGGGCCATCTGTGCAGCAAGTTGCTTGGGTCGGAGATTTGTTTGCGTGTCTCTCTTAATTTTTAACTTTTAAAATTTAATAAACGCAAAATAATCAGGTGGGTGGGTTTACCAAGTGTTGTTTATGAAAAATCAGGACCACTTACAGTGATTTTAAGTCTACTGGGAAGTTACTTCAGTGCAATGAGTGCAATGGCCCAAGGATTTGATGTTTCTCTGACCCCATGATTCTGATGATTCCTCATGCCATCGTAATGGTGCTTAAGGGCTTCCAGAGTTGCAATTTTTGATGTTCAAAGGACCGTGTAGTGCCGGAGTTCAAATCCAGGTACCTCAACGTCAAGCAAGGCATGAACTTTAACCCATGTAATTTCTTCTTACCACTCCAAACAAACAAAAATATATTATATTATTGCAAAGCCGGGCAAGCTACCCATGATGTATTCAATATGCCAAACACAGTAACAAGTCTCACAATGGAGACGTTACTGGGACCGCTCTAGAAAATCGATGAACAACGGGAGGACAGTGCTACAGATTATAAAATAAAAAAATAAATGGCTATAATACTATATCCATCTGCCTTTATAATTTAGTATAGTAACAATTCCATTTACGCTTCACTATGTTCTCCTGATTTGACCCCCTACGATTTCTACCCAGTGATAATCACATTCATAAATTTTGTATTTAACCTTTCTTGCCTATCTTTATAGTTCCATAATATAAATATTCATAATCAACATATTTCATACTATAGACTTAAAATTTTTTTAAAGCACTTTTATTGAGGAACTGAGATTTACAACACTTCCAATCTCATTTTTCTTGCAGGCATCATTCAACACCAGACCCATCACCAGAAACCCTGCGTCTCTTACCAGATCCTGAGGATCCCAAGTCCTTACCTCCCCCATGTAAGCTCTATTCAGTACAAAAATCTACAGTTTCGATGACACCTTCTCTCTCTCTCTCCATATAAGGAGCTCTCTATGGTGGTGACACCTTCAGACAAATAGATGAATCCTGAAGTTCCACAAAATTGTAAGTAAAAAGTTTATTTTTGAAAAGTGATTTTTAGCTTATGTAAATTTAAAGAAAATTATGATAATTATAGGCTGGAGTGATAGCACAGCAGTAGGACGTTCACCTTTTGCGCAGCCAGCCAGGCCGAGCCAGGTTCAATTCCTCCACCCCTCTCAGAGAGCCCGGCAAGCTACCGAGAGTATCTCAATCGCGTGGCAAAGCCTAGCAAGATACCCATGGCATTTTCAATATGTCAAACACAGTAACAAGTCTCAAATTGGAGACATTACTGCTCGAGCAAATCAATGAACTACAGGAGGACAGTGACAGTGTTATGATAATTATGTGTTGACATATTTTAGACTTTACTTGAAATCATAAATTCAACAAAAGTAGAATTTAGTAAGAGTGAAGAGAATTGAGAAAATTTAAGGGAAAAATCTTAACAAACCTATAAAGGTACTAAGTATGTATTATCCTAAGAGAATATTTCAAAATATATTATAGACACTGCTTAAGTGCAAATGTCTACATTTATAAGTAAAAAATTGTAATAAAAACTACAAATGTCCCCATTTTCATTTCTTTGTGATGTCCCCATTTTCATTTCTGATTCAGTTTATTAGAGTTATCTCTCTTTCCTTGTGAGTCTTGCTAGTGGTTTATCAATCTTGTTTATTTTTTCAAAGAACAAGCTCTTGATTTCATTGATCTTTTGGATTGTTTTTTGGAAATCCAGCTCATTGATTTCTGCGCTAAGTTTTATTATTTCTTTCCTCTTTCCTAGTTTGGACTTCTTTTGTTGGTCATTTTATAAGACTGTAAGCTGTGAAATCATTTATGTGGGCCCTTTCTTCTTTCCTGATAAATGCTTGCAGAGCTATAAATTTTCCCCTTGACACTGCTTTAGCTGTGTGCCACAAGTTCTGGTAACTTGTGTATTCATTCTCATTTGTTTCCAGCAATCTTTTTATTTCTTCTTTGATTTCTTCTCTAAACCACTGGATTTTTCACTATATCACACTGGTTGTTCAACATTGAGCTGTTTGATTTCCAGGTGTTTGATCTGATTGTTCATTTCTTTGTGTGATTAACTTTTATCTTCAGTGCATCACTGTCTGAAAAGATAGTTGATACAATTTCTGTTTTCCTGGTTTTATTGAAATATGTTCTGTGGCCCAGCATATGGTCTATCTTGGAAAATTTTCTATGAGCACTGGAAAAGAATGTGTATTTGGTTTGGGGGGATGAAAAGCCTTTTATACCTCTATTAGTCCACTCTCTTCCATTTCTTCCTTCAGATACAGTACTTCCTTGCTGATTTTTAGTCTTGTTGTTGTATCAAGAGGTGATAAGTCTCCGACTACTATCATTTTGCTGCCAATGCCCTTCTTAAAGTCTATTAGCAGTTGTTTTAAGTGTTTTGCTGGCCCCTCTTCATTGGATGCATATATGTTTAGGATTATTATTTCTTCCTGATATACATATCCCTTGATTGTTAAAAATGACCTTCGCTGCCTCTTATAATCTTTTTTAGCCTGAAATCTAAGCTGTAAGATACTAGTATGGCCACCCCAGTATTTTTGAGGGAGTTGTTTGTTTGAAGAATTGTTTTCCATCCTTTGACTTTGAGTCTGCTCTGACTGCTCAAATATGTTTCTTGTAGGGTGGAGAATGTTGTATTCAATTTTTTAATCCATTTTGCCAGTCTATGTTTCTTATTGGTGCATTTTGACCATTGGCATTGAGAGAGAATATTTTCATGGGGCTTTGTTCCATATTTCTATAGAGGTTTGTTGTGCTTCTGGGGTTGTCTTGTCTTACAGTAGCCCCATCAGTCCTTCTTTTAAGTTTGGCATTGAGTCTATGAAGTTACTGAGCTGTTGCTTTTCCATGAGTAGTGTATCGTTCCTTTAAGTCTGAGTGAGAGTCTCGCCAGATAAAGTATTCTTGGTGAGGCGTTCATTTCACTGAGTTTTTTCACTATATCACACCACCATCTTCAGGCTTGGATAGTTTCCTCTGATAAGTTTCCTGTAAATAAAAAGGCATCTCCTTTTTATAGATCGG
>JAOXYA010132727.1:0-10252 GCA_028565675.1 Sorex palustris
GCCTTCCCTCCCTCCCTCTCTTTCTTCTCTTCTTCCTTCCTCTATTTATTTCTCTTGCTCTCTTCTCCCTACCTCCTTCCTTCCTTGCCTGCCTGCCTTCCTTGCCTTCCTTCCTTCCTTCCTTCCTTCCTTCCTTCCTTCCTTCCTTCCTTTTCTTTCTCTCCCTCTTTATTTCTCTCTTTATATCTTTCTCTCTTTCTCTCTTTTTATCACAGTAATGGGTCTCAGACTTTACTTTTGTCATGTGCTCAGGGGTCACTCCTGGTGGTGCTTGAGTCCCATAACATGGTGTTTGGGATGGAGTGTCAGCCACATGCCAGGCAACTCATGTGCATGGATTTATGGCTTCCTAGGTCGTTTGTACCTGAGTGCAGTTTCGCTTCTCCGCAAATGTGGGCCAGTACGACTGCATGTTTTCTGAGAGGCTCACTCCTTCCTCTGGATTGCAGGAATGTCTCAGGTGACCCTTTGTGGGCCTGCCCTGGAATTTTAGTACATCCTATCAGGCAATCTACCTTCCCCTGTACCAGTCTCTCACATCTTAATTGCTATCATTTTATAGCAATGCTTGGTGGTGGCGGGGATCTCCAAGATCCTCTCCTCATCACCAGAAGGATCAGTCAGATAGTCTCTGCCTACCCCTGAAAGAGCATCTCAGAGGAAGAACCTTCACCCTGCTTATTTCAGACCGACTTAACTCCAGAGCAATGTTCAGGAAAGGGGCTTTCATGAGGGCTGAGGACTCTCCCAAGTGGTGGTGGGAGCAGAAGGCCACTCCCAGTAATCTCCGGTCAGCTGAGCACAGAGTTCAAGGCAAGAGCCTGAGGACATTTTGCTGGAACCACCAGGCAGCACTCGGGGGCTTCCAGTCTCCACCCAGTGATGTTTGAAGACCATGTGGTGCTGGTATCAAACCTATGCTGGGCACTACGGATGCCCCCTTACAGGAGGAAACATTTTTGCAGCTCTAGATGACTCTGGGCTGGCTACACTAGTCTCATTGTTTAACTGCCCAGACACCCACAGTAACATTTAAAGATTTCTAGAGGCATTATATCATCCCCACACTTTCTCCAGACCTTCATTGTTTCCCTCATGCCCTAAGTTTCAACCTGAGAACTGCTGCTCATCCCTCAGCAACCAGCCCAAGAGGGACCAATCTTTGAAGCTGCTGCCAGCACCCTAGGTGAAGTCAGGGGCCTCCTTGGGCTCACGGCCAGAGACCCTCACAAACAATCCTCTGAAAGCTTGGCTCTCTCTGTCTCTCCTGTGTGCCCACACAGACCATGTCATCAAGTTGTTTGGATCTCTCACCTGCTTGGCTTGGTATCTGGGAGAACTGAAGAGAGAAAGAGAGAGAGACAGAGAGAGAGAAGGAGTGAGAGACAGAAAGAAACAAAGAGGGGGAGAGGAGACAGAGAGAGAGGGAGAGAGAGACAGAGAGAGACAGAGACACACAGAGACATGGAGAGAAACAGAAGCAGAGACAGACAGAAAGAGAGAGAGGGGTAGAGGGAAAGAGAGAGACAGAACGAGAAACAGAGAGCGGGAGAGAGAGGGGAGAGGAAAAAAGAAGAGAGATGAAATAGAGAATCTTTGCTCTTCTGGGCCCCACAAGGCTATACTATAAAAGCAGATCCTGGCCTGTTTGGCCAGTGTCCACTGTCTGGTCCATGGCTCACTTTGTGCAAAGCCCCTGGTTTCTGGCCACCTTCCCTTCCAGGCCTCAGTGGGCAGTAGGATCTAGCCAGAAGGCCCGCATCTCCTTATTGCCGGTGACCAGGACAACTTCAAGTCTAGGTGTGACCTCATTTCCTTGGGTGGTATCTCCCATGGGGGGAACCTGGGACCACTCTTGGTGATACCTAGTGAATTGGCCTGGACAGTTCCAGGCTCGGGCCTGCTGATATGGTGTATGCGTCAGCAGGACCACACTTCACAGAGCTTGCAGGAGACATGAGTGTTGGGAATTGAACCCATGGCATCACACATTCAAGGCATGAGCTACAGCTTTTCTGCCCTCTCCCTGGTCCTGGCTTGGCTTCTTGAGGCTGATCCTTCCATTCGCCTCTACCTGTGTGCACCAGCGACCCCCCCCCCCGATGACCTCGATACTGGACAGCACCAAGACTCAGCACCTAGCCTGTTCCCACCCACCGCGGCTGTGCTCAGTGGAGGCTTGGGGGGTCCATGGTGCTGCCTGAGACCGGGCTCCTGATGTCCTTCAGCAAGGGCCCCATCCCACTCACTTCTGCTCTCTCCCCATCTGATGTTCCCTGCAGGAGAGTATGTCTGGGACAGCCAGCGGGTGTGGCCTACAACTCACACGGCCTCGCCCTGTCATTATACAGCGGGGCTCTCCCTTACAAACCAGGGTGCCACACAGTCTGGGTGCCACGCACCCACCACCATCCTTGGCTGGATCGCCTGTCTCACTGGCCTGATCTCAGAGAGGGCATCTTCAGGCTGATGGGAGGCCCCATCATCCGCTGCTCCCGTGGTGTGTTGGACCCCGCCACAAGCCTGACCCCTCAGTTCCCCAAGTGAGGAAAGTGATACCTAGTAAACTGGCCCAAACAGTTGCAGCTGTTCTTCCCTGGCTCTGCATCCTGATCAGGGAGCCAGGGATCCAGGCTTCTAGAAGGCTGAGCTAGGTTATCTGCTGTGTAGGGCCTCATCTCTGCTGAAAGCACCATCCCAAAGGAAGGAAAGACCCCCGTCCACCCCTACCCACGGGGCCTCAGATCACAGTCAGCACAGGAAATGTCCTTCTGAGTGGAGGGACCCTATTCTGTGGCACTTTGGAACACCTTCCAAGCGAAACAGATCATTAGCATCCTGGGTTCCCCAGAATATAACATTCTGACCCTGTTTTTCTCTGATGGACCCACAGGGCAGAGTCTTGCTATGCTTTTAACCTGAGACCATGGGTCCTCAAGCAGTAGTTTTTTCCTGGAAATTACTAGAAAATAAGAGGAAGAAACCCAATGCTTTCCTTGTGTGACAGTAGTGGGTAACTTCCTGCGTTGTCCCGAGTGCTGGCATGAGTCTCTGCTCCCTACTCTCCAGGGCATAAACGGGATCTCCATCACCCATTTATATCTCTTTGGGCCTCTTCCCTAGAAGGACTCAAGCAGGGTTGGGGAAACTTCAGGGGAGAGAAACGACTGGTGCAGAGAACATGAAAAATAGGAAAAGAAACAGAAACAGAAAGGAGATTCCCCCTGAAACTGTGTCAGCATGGCAGTAGCGAGGCTGGACAGGATGACGTCGGGGCTGGACACTTTGCCAGCTGCAGCAGACGCCACCAGGATGCTCTGTGATTGGGCAAAAGGCTGTTGCACAAGCGGGGAATGAAGTTCATCGAGGCAGCGGGCGACACCCATACACACCGCTGCTTCGGCAGAGAGCTGAGGGAAGGGAGGTGTGTGGTCACCGCTCCCCAAACATTTCCCTGCTAATTTTCTGCCTGCTCGGGCCAACTGGAGGGACTGGCCTGCTGTCTCTGTCTCAGGAGGCCATGGAGCTATAGATAAAAGCACTGGGAGAGCATCTGGCAGCTCAGTGGCTGGACCCTGGATGCGCTGTGAGTAACTCTTCCTGTGGAGATGATGGTGGAGGTGGGCACAGAGGGTGGGTTAAGGGGAAGTTGGGGCAGTGCAGGCAGCTTGGGGAGCTTCTCTCGGCAGGCAGGAGCTGTGGGCTGGCTGGCAGCTGCTCTCTCCCCTTGCACATGCTAATGTTGCAGAACAGAGGAGCTTAGTGGGGAACCCACACTGCCCCTTTCCTGCACTTTGGCAGAAGCACATTAAAGGAGAAGAGTCCCACTCTTGAAACCAGAGAGATAGCACAGGGGTTTCGGTTCTTGCTTTGCATGCAGCTGACCCTGCTTCCATCCCTGACACCACCCAGTCTCTTGTGGTGCATTGCCACAAAGTTGGGAGTAGCACATGAGCACCACTAAGAGTGACTCAAACCCCCCAAGAACAGAACCCCCCTCAAACCCATCAGCATGTTGTGACCTTGGAGAGCAGCTCCATCCACAGTGCTCATCGTGTTCCTTTGTAGCTCTAGTGGCCAACCCAATCGGACCCTCATTCCAGAATGAGATCACTGAAGCAGCAAGAAGTGACCAAAGTCAGAGCTGAGAAGTTCTTGCAGATCTGGGGATTCTCTGGGGTGGATTGTGTAGCAGCTCTCAGGAAAGAGGGGAGTCTGTGCCAGGGTGCACCAGCAGCCCATGTTGGCCATTCTATGGGCATTGATCCTGAGCCCAGAACCTGGCACATAGGCAGGACTTGAATACTTCTCAGCATGAGACTGAAATCTGGTAGGGTGATGCAAGAGCCATGCGGTGGGCTGGTGGGCGTCTCTGTTTCTCAGGAGGGAAAGGCAGCTTACTGCGCTTGATTTGGAACTCCCATGGAGGCCAGAGGTTCTCTACAGAGGAGAAAGGGTATTTTACCCCCTTTGTTCTCAATCTACCTTAGCAAATCAGGACGTGGCTTCCGATGTTCTAGAGTGATTGCTTCTTTAAGGCAATGCCTATCAAAGCAAGATACCTATTCCGGGAAGGACATAGGCTCAAGGAGCAAACTGGATTCTTGCAAGTTCTTAAATGAGTTCTATAAATGAAATAATGAGTTGATGAAAATATTTTTTTTTGAAGGAGGGTGGTTGGGTCATGGAGAGCAATGCTCAGGGCTTACTCCTGGCTCTGTGCTCAAGGATCCCTCCTGGTGGGGCTCAGAGGATCTTATGTAGTGTGAGGGCTAGAACCAAGGTCAGTTGCGTGCAAGGCAAGTGCCCTACACTGTACTATTGCTCTGGTCCTGAAAATGAACTATTTTAAATAAAAAATATCGATGTCAATTATTTAGCAGAGGGATCCCAAAACATGTCTGGGATGTCTTCCCAAAGTCCAAGGGCCTGGGTCCTGGTTTTGGAACCCCAAGCATGTCCTTGAAAGGTCTTCAGACCCCTACACACAGAGGAGGGTCAGGCTTTGTCCATGCCATGTGTAACACCCGAGGAATTCTGCAGTTGAACAGAGGAAGCTGGGGGTCTCCAGGCCTGGAGTCATGGGACCAGCACACCTGGGTCACATGTGGGCAGGACACAGCCCCTCAGCGGAATACACACTTACACATCAGGTCTCCAGCTGCTGGGTGTTGGGGGTTGGCCAGAGTATCCAGACACTCCTGCTCTCCTTGACCAGAGGTCAGACCCGGAAGTGCTTCCTTACTCACTGGTTTTGCTGCAGAAGAGAGATTGGGTGGTAAGTAGTCTCCAGAGGTGACCCAGCAGTAGTTGAAGTGGAGCCTCATCTTTTGAGGTTACTGGTGGAACCCGTGCTGCCTGGAGTGTCCTTTTGTGGTGTCTGTGTGCTTCACTACTGGGCATGTGTTCCCCAGACTCTGGGGCTCAGGAGCGGGAGCATTTTGTGAGATCACAAATGTCATCATTCAAAGAGCCACCACAACTCACATTCTTCTGATGTCTTTGATGGGCTGAGCTTGATGGCTGAGCTCACCTGTATGTCAGAGGAAGTGAAAGGGGGCACCCTTCCATGTAGATTTCAGGCACCTCCCATATGCCCTCTTGGACACCTGGGGTATACCTAGCCTGGCTGTCCTGAGAATTGGTGACTGAGGAGTCTTGGCTATGCTCATTCACAAGAGAAGAAATTGATTTTCTCAAAACGAAGAAGGAAAAGCAGCATGCAATGGAATAAAAGGGACAGAGGAGATAGTTCAGTCAAAGGACCAAACACATGCTCACACGCTGGGGCCCTGCAGTGTGACCCCCAAAGAATGCAACCAACAAAGAGCAAAGGTGGAGAAGGAAGCAGTGGGTGGGCTTGTCAGAGAACTGTGATAATACTCAGCACTTCACCTGCCCACGTGCCTCCATCCATTTTGTTCTTCTTTCTTTACAATGAAACACACACTCATATACACACATACACGCACCAGGAATTGCCTAACATGGTCAGACTATCATTTTTATTGAGACATGCCAGTTGCTCAGCTATTTTAATTGATGGAATAAAACATTAGCCGGCTCAGGCATCTGGGACTGGTACCCATCGAACAAGTTTGGGCGATGACAGATGGAAAAGCCCAGAAGTGAGGTTAGTGGGGCCAGTCAGGGGCAGATGGTCTGAGCACAGGGGGCAGGGCAGGAGGCCTGCAGGGTCCACGTGACACAGGTGCCCCACCTGGAGGTGGAGAAAGGCTGGGACCAGGCCTGATTGGGACACTAAGGCGCTGAGAGGCATGAAGGGAGGAGGAGAAATAATCTTGCAGTCTGTTAGCCAGCTGGAGAGCAGAGGTTGCTTCAGAAGCTGTTCCCAGCCTCCGGACACATCCCTGAATCCACGACAGGCTGATTCTCATGCCACAGTTCGCTCCTGTTGCTGAAACTGGAAAAGTAGAGAAAAGGTTTGGGGTCCAGCTGAACACCCTTGTGAAGTCAAGGGGTGGGGGTGGGGGGTTGGAAGCCTGTGTTGGAAAACATTTCCGGCTTGAAAAGATAATATTGCAGTTGAGGTACTTGCCTTACTGGGCAATTCCCAGCACTCCAGAGCATCTTGTGAGCACTGTTAAGAGTGATCCCTGGGCACAAAGCTGGGAGTGAGTCCTGAGTACCACTGGGTGTGAACCCAAAACAAAGCAAAAACTTCTGGATGCTACTTAAAGCACCCCACCCTGGCTCTTGGCCGCAGCTCCTTCTGCATTGACTCACCTGCATTTTCTGCACCTTGTTCTCCAGCTTTGTCTTGTCTCTCACTGGGCTGGCATAGCAGCTGCTGGGAATGTCACCTGGGATCCTGGGCTGGTACGTCCACCCCTTCCTACTTCCCAGCTTTGAGAAAGGCTGCATTGCCAGCCCTGGGCTCAGGCAGATGCGTCTCTATCTTCACTCCAGGAGCACTTCTCAATAGCCACTGGCCCAATGCCACCTTCTTCCCAGACGCCATTTATCTTTCTTTATTATTGTGGGGTCACTCCTGCTGGGCATACTGTGGTGGAGGTCAAACTTTGGGCCTCTCACATGTGAGTCCAACCCTCCATCACAGAGCTATGTCTTGACCTTTTTTTCTTTCCTGGATCAGAAACACATTTGGGGGTTTTAGCTATGTATTCATTTGCTGTCGGGGACACACCTGGTGGTACTCAGTGTGACATGGGGACTGGAACCTGGGGGTCCTGTGTGCAGAGTGGATGCCCCAGTCCATGGGCAAATCTCACAGTCCCTTGGGTCCTTGATTGATCTCCCAAGTCTCAGCTGTGTTTCCAGGCAGCCTCGGAACCTTTGCATCTCAGCCAATACTTCGAGCCTCCACAAAGCTCTGAGCTATGAAGACTGAGCCAACTTCTGACTGCTCAGTGCTCTTAGCTCAAGACTTGTGGGTCTGTATTGTTTGTGGGGTGCTTTTGCCTGAGGTCACTGACATGTACTTGCACAGCAGCAGGTCAGGGCTGCTGTTGGGGCCCCGCTTGGCCAGTCTTTTCTTTGCATTCTGGCTTTGTCCCAGAGTCCTCCAGAGAAATGGGGTGATATCTGAAGTGGATCCTACACCTTCCTGCCCAAGCCATCCAGTGGGAGAAAGAGGACCACACCTCACATGCCAACCCAAAGACCCCCAATTCCCTGGCTCACTTATGTGCACCCTTCCCCAGACAAGCCTCAGGGTCAAGCCCCACCAACTGTGCATGGTTGGGGACTGGGGAAATTGGCTCTGGACCCACCATGATCAAGGGTTGAATCACCCTGCCTGATCCAGAGCTCCCTTAGAGCTGGAGGGAGTCACCTCAACAGAGAGTCACAGGGTTAGGAGGATGGAGGGGTATGAGGGACACCGTAGCAGTGTCCATGGATGTCAGCACCAAACCTCAAGTTCCTTGGTCACCTGGTCGCGGAGAATGGCAGCTGCTTCAGCCCCTGACAGGGATGGTTTGAGGGTACAACTGGGAAATTTGGGGTGCTCATAGGTGCAACCTCTGTGCTGGTGCTCATCCCCTCTCTTCTCCAGTCAGTCTCAAAGAGCCAATGGGATACCAGGGATTTGTCCTGCAGTGGATCCTAGGGATACTGGGCCCGAATCCCCTGTCCCTGCTCTCAGAGAACGCCCCCCCCCCAGAAAGCACCCTGGAATCTGGCAGCTTGTAAAGTAGGAAGCTTAGGGTAGGGGTGGGAGCAGGTCCCCCCCCAAAACTGGGGAGGGTCAACTCAGCTTCTGCTTATGGCCTGGGTGCCATGCTCACTGCACAGTTTCAAAGGTGAGAAGGTGCTGGTAGCCCGGGGCTTCAAGCTCTCACCACCCATGCACTGGCCCGCATTCTGTGCCTGGTTTTTCTCAGGGACCCTCTAGGAGCCAGGGGATTCTGGGGCTTTTCTCTTTCCTGCTAATCTGCCTCTCCCCTTTCCCCAGGACATTCTCCAAGGACAATGAACCCCACACTGGGCATGGGCCTGCTGCTGGCCGGCCTCCTGACTGGGGAAGGCCTGGTGCAGGCTGGCTTTTCTCCGAAGGTTCTGGGTGCGTGGAAAGGAAGGGCAGCCACCCAGGAGTTGTCCAGGCGCAACACGGACTTTGGCTTCAAGCTCTTTAAGAAGCTGACCTCCCGCAACCCGACCAACAACGTCTTCATCTCCCCGCTCAGCATCTCCACGGCCTTCTCCATGCTGTGTCTGGGGGCGCAGGACTCGACGCTGGCCGAGATCAAGCAGGGCTTCAACCTCCAAAACCTGCCCGATCGGACCCTGCATGAGGGCTTCCGAGACCTCATCCGCAGGCTCAATCAGACCCACCACAGCCACAATCTGGACCTGGAGAACGCTTTGTTCATAGACCGGAAGCTGCAGCCCCAGCAGAAGTTTCTGGATAATGCCAAGAACCTGTACAGTGCCGAGACCATCACCACCAACTTCCAGGACCTAAAAGCGGCCCGCAGGGAGATCAATGACTTTGTCCGTCAGAAAACGCGGGGCAATATCAACGAGCTCATCCGCCACATCATGCCTGGCACCCTGATGCTCTTGACTAACTGCCTCTTCTTTCGAGGTAAGACAGCGACACGTGTTGGCTTGCCAAGGATGGAGTGCAGTAGAGGGGGCAGGGTTTCCTGGGCCGAGTACCAGATATGTCCTTGGCAGTCCCCAGCACCTCTGGCACCAACCATCACTCTATCCCCAGGCCCATATCCCTCAAACTGCCCAGACTTGGCTGGGTGTTGCCCCGGAGTGGTCCCCCCAGGGCAACAGCACAATGCTTGAGAAGCCCCTCCCCACAACCAGAGAATTACCTGGACACATAGGCCGGTCATTTTCTTGCATTGTGACCTTGAATTCACATTTGATGCATTTCCCAGGATCCCATTTCTCAGACCTGCAAAATGAGTCCTTGGTTGGGGGCCATAGGGTTAGTATACAGCAGGGAGGGCGCTTGCCTTGATTGTAGTCAGTCCCCGTTTGACCTCCAGTACCACTTACATTCCCCCAAGCACTACCAGGAGTGAGTGAGCCCTGAGCAGAGCCAGGAGGGAGGCTTTGAGCACTGTTCATGCATCCCCCAAGCCAACTAACCTACCAGCCAGCAGAACAAGCAAGCAAGCAAACCAAATCTTCTGTCCTGGCCAGAGCTGCCACAGAATTTAGTGAAAATCCCGAGACTGTCCATGATCCTCTTCTGCATTGTTGTGCCTCTAACCCACCTCACCTTGGCAGTGAAGGCCGGGCTGACCCTCCTCCCCCATTTGCCAGATGTGGACAGGGAAGCTTAGTGCTTCAGAGGACACAAAGCAGGAAGGACTTCACCTCCACCTGCTTCTCCTGGCCGAGGTCTGTGCCCACCCCAGCTCCAGCAGGCCCACAGTGGGCTTGGGTGCAAATGGGGATGGGGACACAGCGGTCTCCTGATTCCACTTTGTAGGGCTTCCGAATACAAGAGTGACAAAGTGGAGATGGACATAAAAGTGTGTTTCCAAATTCAAGCTTCACACAAGTCCATCCTCCAGCACACACCCACAATGGCACACACACTCACCCAGAAAATACATGAACCCACTCAATATCAAAAATTCACACACACACAAACACTCAATAGTACACACACTCACACACAATAAAAGTAAAGTAAAGTAAAGTAAAGACCCTCCCGTTGATCATCTATTTGCTCGAGCAGGCCCAGTAACGTCTCCATTGGAGACTTTGTTGTTACTGTGTCTGGCATATCGAATACTCTCGG
>JAOXYA010132735.1:0-10252 GCA_028565675.1 Sorex palustris
AAACACAGTAACAACAAGTCTCATGATGGAGATGTTACTGGGCCCACTCGAGCAAATCGATGAACAACGGGAGGACCATAACTGTGACCGTGACATACATATGTGTGTGTGTATATATATATATATATGTATATACATTTGTCTTTCAGACCGTTAAGTATTTATAAGTCCCCAAGCTGCTCCCATTTTTCTTGAGTAGGAACACTCAGGTGATGACTGTTCTTATAAAAATAATCGACTTGGGCTCATGTGGCATCCTTTTGGGTGGGGGCACATGTCTGCGAATAAAATGGCTCTATAATAGGATGATTGAATGTGAATTTTCACTGGCATTTGCCAAAGCATTCTCCATGGTGGCTGGCACCTCTCCAGCGAGGCAGCCAGTCCCACATCTTGCTGCCTACCAGTTAACTCGTGGCCACACAGGTGGGTATACAAGACGGCCTCTCATTTTTCAATATCGAGGCCCTAATTCATGACACAATGTCTGCTCGTGCTTACCTGTCTTTGGGAACCCTTGTTCTGATAACCGCCCACTCCCATCCTTCACCTTTCTCTACAGTTGCGTGCCTTGCTTTGGAATGGGCTTGTAGAAGAACCTTATCTTTTTTTTGAAAACTGATTTCCTGTACCACCAAAGCATTCTGCTGGGGGCTGGAGCAATAGGACAGCGGGTAGGGTGTTGGCCTCAAATGCGGCCAACCCGATTTCCACCATCCCTTAGGGTTCCCTGAGCACCGCCAGGAGTGATTCCTGAGTGCAGAGTCAGGAGCAATCCCTGTGCATCGCTGGGTGTGACCCAAAAAGGAAAAAAAAAAGGATTCTGCTAGTGTCTGGTTTGACACTGCATTTAATTTACATGAAACCCAAGAATATCTAGACCTTTTCTTGACTACTAGCACCAGTGAGCTTTATACACAGGGAACAGTGCAAAGGAAAAAAGAATATCAGGGTTTAGGGGGGCATGAGGGTGCCTCCAGCAGCGCTCATGAGACCCAGGGGTCCCTTCTGATGAGTCTCGGCCAACCGAGAAACTAGTTGGATGCTAGGACCCAAAAATGCTATGCTTCTTGTACCTGCGGTACCAGGGGTGATCCAAGTGACCCCAGTGTTGCTTGGGGGACTCCAGGGATGCACCCAGCAATGCTGAAGGAACCAGATGGTACTGAGGATCAGACATGTTTAAGAACATCAACAATACCAAATAACTCCCAGTACAAATCCTCTTATCTGGATTTGGGGCATGTGACTCAGGCATACTAAAGCAACAGCTCTTTCTCCCCTTTCTGGTCTCAATCTCGGAACCAGCTGGAGGCAAGAAGGACATAAAGACATATAGGGAAATTCTGATCTAGCCTTAATCACAGAAGAGAGAAACAAACTCACACTGAGTCTGTGGACATTCGGCTGTGGACAGAGGCATGAAAGAGGGGGCAAGCGTCTGGGCTCCTGCTGGGGGGACCAGCATCCCTGTCCGTCCAGCGTGATGCTACTCACTCGGGATGAACAAGAGAAACAACTCCTTCGTGGGGAGGGAATTTGGAAGACAAAAAGTAGAGGCAGACGGGGGCTTAGTGGGAGTGGGTGGGCTAATGCAGGTGCCCTCCTCCCAAAGTGCTCATACACTATTCACCCAACATTCACTACTCATCCACTATTTTCTCAAATATTAAGTGCAGGAGATCTCTATTACCAGTAGGTTAGATATTAATGAGTTTGGATTTTTCTACACAATAAAATTTATATGTAAATCCACACTTAGGCACTCAGATGGTTGTTTGTGGACACAGAGTAACCCCCCAAATCAAAAACTGATTCAACACACACACACACACACACACACACACACATTGATCAAAGTAAAGTTCTTCCTTCCTGTTTCAGCTTATCCTGTAAACATGTGTCTTTTCTGCAGTAATTCAGTGGCTCATTTTTTGCCTTTTTGTGCCTTTTGTTAGTGACTCCTTGGCTTCAAAGGCCCTTGCCAAGTTAGTGTTGACTAGTGTTCTTAAGCACAGGAAGTCAGGGACTCCCTCTGGGGAACACCCTTCCTGAGAGGAAAGTTACAGTGCTGATGGTCACGAGTTCACTGTCTGGGGAGCCACCATGGCATTAACTTAGGTGTCTCTCCAACGGAAACAAAGGCAGTCCAACACACGTGTGGACGAGTTGGTTAAAATGCACTGACTGCCTAGATGTCTCCTTCAAGGAAGTGCTCCCCGGTTTTGGTGGGGCTGTTGGTTACTCTGTGTTGAGCTTCACGAAGGCCAGATACACCCTCTGTCAGCCATATGGTGTCCAAGTAATTTCTCCCACTTGGGGAGACATTTTTTAATTTCAGCCATAGTTTCTTTCACACTTCAAACCTTTCTAGTTTAACATAGTCCCATTCGTCAGCTCTTGTTTTCTTCGCCAATAGAGTCGAATCTGAACAGACCTCTGAGTTCTATATATCACGGAGCACGCTGCCTATGCTTTCCTTGATATATTTTATAGATTCTGGCCTAATAGTGATGTCTTTATCCCATTTTTAATTAACTTTTGTGTGTGGCAAAAGATGGGGAAAATCAATTTCTCTTTCTTTCTTTCTTTTTTTTTTTTGCACATAGTGATGCAATTCTTTTCCTTGAAGAGCCTTTCCTTGAAGAAGATAAACAGATGGCCAAGAGGCATATAAAAAAAATCATTGTCACATATTATCAAATAATGCAAACAAAATAGCAGTGAGATATCTCATCACACTAATAAGCATAGATCAAAAAGCCTGTGTTGGTGGGAATCTAGTTTAAAAAAAAAGGAATACTCCTTCTCTGTCAAAAGGAATGTTGGTTTGGCCTCTATAGAAAACAGTATGGAAATTTCTCCAAAAAAGTAAGAATAGACTTTCATCCTGTGGCCCAGAAATTCCACTTCTTGGCATCTACTCAAGAACACAAAACTAGTAACTTGAAAAGCTATGTTCACAGCTCTGGTCATCGCAGCGCTAATATGTGATAAGGAAATGACCCAAATGCCCAATGACAGAGAGTGGGTAAAGGAATTGTGGCATGTCAGTCAACTAAAGGAAAACAGAAATCTTGCCTTTCCCTGCAACAGGGATGGGATCATACTAGGTCATGTTTGACAAAGGAAGTCAGGGGAAGGACAAATACCAAATGATCTCCCTCATAAGTGGGCAAGAAACAAAGCAAAGGAGGGAATAGCAGCCTCTAGTAATGCAATCCTAGGCTTAACTGAAGTTACCGAGGGCAGGCGGATGGGGAGGAAGAGGAGGATGAGAGGTGACATTAGGCCCTTAGGGTGGGTCTTAGGCAATTGGACAATGGTGCCTAAGGAGGAGTATCTTCCAAAAACACAAATGTTAAGACGATTGTAACTGTGTTACCCCAACTACGATTTTTAAATTGTGATCATAGGTTCACAGGACTGGACCCCTATATTTCCCCCCACTCAAAAAAAAAACCCTATGTGGCTCAGAGCTAACTCAGTGTTTACAGACACTTTATAGAAATAATCACCCCAAACATGAAGAACTGATTATATCACCTAGACTGTATTTACTATTCCTTTAATATACAGGGCACTATTTCAGGTGCTAAAGGTTAACTGAGCTCTGGCCCACAGGATTTCAGAGACCCCTAGAGCCAAAACTCTTCTCTGAAATCAGCATTCAGCAGTGCTAAGATCGCTTGAAAAGGAAGCTTTGGGTTTCAGCTTAAATTCGCCCACTAGGTAAAATCCATTTCTTAGCCTCACACCAATTTATCTCAGCCTTTGTTTCTTCATCAGTAAAACCATATGGCCTCTTGCCTCCCCGGAGACAAGGCTTTGTCTAGTGGAAGTGCCCTTGGCAGGAACCCCAAGATGAAGAGTGTCTCCTAAAGGTGTTCGTTCAGACGCTGATGCAAAGACCCTGACCCCAGCCGCCATCTCGCATGGTTGGAAACGAACATTCCAGCACCTGAGGGTCTGCTTCATTTCTGCAAGGCTGTTAAAAGCAAGTTTCCTCCAAAATCCCCCCAACATGCGAGGTACTGGGCCACAATGAGTCTCCCCCCACATAAAGGCCGCTTTGTGGGACCTCTCATTGGATGGTTAAAACTCTCCCGGCATTGCCAGTGCCTTCAATGCCAACTTCTGTGACCTTCCGGCAGATGGTCTGGCCCTGTGGCTTCTGTCCCTCCTTCTATTCACAGAGGATGGATGGCCACGGGAGTTCCGGGGACACTTAACCGCAGGAGAGGACAGCTTCTGACACAGGCCCCCCGGCTCCAGCCTCGGTGCGACTCCAAAGCCGTTTGATTTATGTTCAATTATTTATTCTGCTGTAATGTCGACTCCAATTACTACCAGATAATTGCAGAAGAGGAAATGAAACCCAACATGCCGGGCTAATGTAAGATCATTTTATGGACAAACTCCTGGCTTGGAAACACTCGCCGAGACGGGGCACAGGTGATTTAGTATGAGGCGGGCAGGGAGATGAGGCTCCCCCTTTAATTACCTCCTTAACTTATTTAATGATGCATCCTGGATCCTGAATGCTGTTATTGTTTAAAGGTTTAATGTGCCAGACAATTCAGAGTAAGACAAAAGGGAGGGAAAAGGCAAAACGCTAACCTCCAACCCAAATTCCTGCTGTGGCCCACTCAGCACCATGAGTGATCCTGGGGGAAGATTTCTTCCTCCCTCCAAACCCGAACCACGACCAGTGTCTTTATGAAACACGCAACACCCCGAGCCTCAGAAGCTTTCAGCCTTTGGGAACCAGAGAATGAGCACTAGGGTATTTTCCTTGCATGCAGCCAACCTGGGTTCAATCCCCAACACCACCTGAGCTAACCAAGGGATGAGTTCCCAGAGCACCACCAGAAGTGCTTCCTGAACGCACAGCCAGGAGTAAGCCCTGAGCACCCCCAGAGGTGGCCCAAAACAAAACAAAAGTTTTACAGACTTGGGACTGAAGAGATCATACAGCTGATAAAATTCTTGCCTTGCACGTGGCCAACCCAGGTTTGATCCCCGGCACTGCATATGGTGGGAGTGGTCCTGAGGGCTGCCAGGAGGAAGCCCTGAGCACAGCCAGGTGTGCGCCCCCCAAAGAAAAAAAAAACGTTTACAGCTCATGATTCTGTATTTCTCCTTCCTGCCCCCACCCAATCAGGACCAACAACTAGGAACAATTTTTATTTTACTTTTTGAAGTTATTACTCCTAACCTTGGGTCAAAATCAATGCCCAAAAGAGAGGCCAAGAAACGCCATTATCTTTTTTTCCGAAGCTCATTTCTCAGGGAAGGAGAGGCTCGATCCCAGTGACTTTGGGGCTGGTCTGCCCCTGGGGTGGTAGTCAAGCCTGTTGGCCTTCTCTGGCCACACAGCCTGTTTCTAGCCCCCAGTTTGGCCAGAGTGAGACCCGGGATAGAATACAGAGCCTTGCACCTCACAAGCATAAAATGTCCGTGGCCAGCCCCGTTCTCTCCCCCTCATGACCGGCTCTCGCAAGCGGAGCCCATGTCCATGCATTGTCCTGACTCGGTTCAGCCTCCTCTATGTCGTGCGCAGGAACTCTCCTACTTTCCTGCAGGAACCGAGCCCTGAGGAGCACTGCGGATGGAGTGGGAAACATGGGAAGAGAGCCAGAGGAGGACTCACGGGCCTTGCCACTCTGGGCAGGAGAGGACACTGAGTTCCCAGGACACAGCTGGGCCAGAACAGGGCCTGGTTCAGCAGGAAAGCACACGCTGTGCCTGCATGAGCCCCGCACCAACGCAGGAAGCCAGGTGCTCACGCAGAACACACAGCCGGCACTGGCCTACGGGGATAGGCTGGAGCACAGCGTGCACCTCTGAGGGAGCCACATCCCCCACTCAGCCTCCAGCCTGGTGGGAACCCGAGAGCCTGAGGGAAGTGCAGAAGTAGCAGAACCATTGTTCTTGGGCCAGTGCGTTTTGTCATCTGTGAAATGGGTGATAGGGGTTACCCCATGTGAAAGTTCAAAGAACAGGACACACACACACTCACACTCACACACACACACACACATACAAACATGTAGAATAACAATTGATTTTTCCTTTTTTCCTTGCCACAAGGAGCTTAGGTTTATCAGGTTACACCCATCACAGTGCTCCCGAGTCACTCCCATTCCTTCGTTTATCTGTAACCACTTCTCTATGCTCTCTTCCCCAACCAGTTAATCAGCTTTTCCCCCTAATCAGACTCTGTTAATTTGTAAGGTCAGATCCTTCTAGGACACTGAACTTGTATTGTAAGTTAATACTGCCTTTCTTCTCTCCTTATGTCTTTTGAATAGTTTACTTTAAAGCTGGAGCGATACACAGTGGGTAGGGCGTTTGCCTTGTACATGGCTGACCCAGCCAACACAGGTTCTGCGGGGGGCCCCACCAGACCACTCCTCCAGCCCGCGGAGGTGGCCCTCGGGTCCGTGAGTGCAAGGAGAGACTGAACAAATGAACACAAGACACAAGAGACATAATGCAGTTTAGAAGCAGAGAGAGAAAGGGACAGGACAACAGACAGGACAGCAGACAGGACAGGACAGGACTTTATTCAGGGCAGCAGGGGTATTATATACCTTGCAATGCAGGAAACTATGCATACGTCACAGAAGGCAATTACATCACTAGGTCATATCCATATATGGTTAGGAGAGTTACAAAGTCTACACATTTCATATGCTTGGTTAATCAGTGTCAGTTACTTCTTTTTCTTGGGCTAGCTGTGACAAATGTTTTCGTTTAGATAACCATACATAGCTCATAATTTGTGTAAGCTGCGGTCAGAGCAGACGCAGTACCAGATTTGTGCAAGTCAGGACCTGCTTGTTCAGGGTCACGTAGGCCAACATAACCATACATAGCACAGGCATGTAGGCCCTTGGTCAGTTAAAGGGCCAGCTTCCCACAAGGTTCAATTCCTCTACCCCTCTCGGAGAGCCTGGCAAGCTACTGAGAGTGTCTCGCCTGCACGGCAAAGCCTGGCAAGCTACCCGTGACGTATTCTATATGCCAAACACTTTAATGTAATGTCCTTTTTGTATTGATACAGGAAGACAGTTAATATTATGCTTTTGTAACTTAGGATTTAATTGGCTTTGAATATTATTCACTCCCAGACATCTGCTTTCTTGACTTAAGCCTCAGTTGCCCTTAGTTCCTAGCACCCCAAAAGCAGGGTCCCAACAAGGGACTTAATGGACCCAGGGCAAGCTGTGAGCTACCCTGGCATCAAAATGGGCCAGGCCAAAGTGCCACGATTCTTAACTATAAGTTAAGAGTTTGATCATGGACAAATGTTGTCCTTGATCCAAAAGTAACGACAAGACTAGGACCCTACTAGGTATAGGAAAGACTAATCTGGCCTGAGCACTGTAGTCTGAGATCGAGATGGCCCTAGGAGAACAATTCTATAAGTTTAATGTATCTCCTACTGTGTCCATACAAAACGACTAATATTATGAATGCTTGTATGTTTGTTGGACAAGGAGAGGAGAAACACACCCCTGGGATTCCACTCTAGAGTGGGTCGACCTGCTAAATGAGAATCATCCTAGAAGTGGCTTCCCCAAGGGAAAGAACTTTACCCCTATTGATTGTGACCACACCTATGTGTAAGTCCCAATCCCTCATGCTTTGGGATTTTACTAGACTATAAGAGTGGGCTGCGGGATCCAGACTCCAGAAGGAGAAGGAGAAGGGGGATCCAGATTCCAGAGCCAGAAGGAGGATGAAGGGGGATTGAGAAGGAGAATGAAGTGGCATGGGGGAGGAAGAAGCAGAGGAAAGACAGGAGTGAATGGAGAGAGGATTGGAATAAACCAATTAACACCAACCAGCCTGGTCCTTGTTTCCTTCCTTCGCCTGCGCATCACCATTGACCTCCCCCGGTTGGGGGAAGCGATGTGAGACTACCAAACGCGGGTGACTGGAGAGATAGACTGCTGCTGTCTCTTTGTGTTTACACATTTGGCATATCTAATACGTCATGGGTAGCTTGCCAGGCTTTGCCATGACAGCGAGATACTCTCGGTAGCTTGCTCCAAGAAGGGTGGAGGAATCGAATTCGGGTTGGCCAGGTTGCAGGTGTGCAAGCCAAACGCCCTACCCGCTATGCTATCACTCCAGCCCCTGGGGGCCGGTATCTGAGATTATTTGGAGATTGCTGTCTCTGCAGAGAATATTCATGAGGCGGTGCACTTAAGTTCTTGGCATAGCTATAGTGGTAGGGATGGGTGCTGTTGCCAGAGCCTTCCTTTGGGGAATACTGGGCCCGCCAGCTCCCATGGGTGCTCTGGGGTTTTCAGCAGTGGGGCCCAGCAATTACTTAAGAGGTAGCTTCTTGGTGCACATCTAGGAGATTTATTTGGGATTTGGTGGAGCAGGGCCCATGATTGAGTGGACATGGTGAGAGACGTGGGTGGTGGGTCCTAAAACTTTGCTATTAGTAGTATTGTTAGCCCTGTAGCACTGTCCTCTCGTTGTTCATTGATTTGCTTGAGTGAGCCCAGTAACGTCTCCATTTTGAGACTTCTTGTTAATGTGTTTGGCATATCAAATATGTCACGGGTAGCTTTTCAGGCTTTGTCATGTGGGCGAGGTACTCTCGGTAGCTTGCTGGGCTCTCTGATAGGGGCAGAAGAATCGAACCCTGCCTGGCTTGGCTGGCTGCATGCAAGGCAAACGCCCTACCACTGTGCTATCGCTCCAGCCCAGTATTGTTAATCTAAATAATTTTTTTTTTAAAAATTAATGAACATGTAGCATTGTTCACAATAGCCGAAGTCTGGAAATAATCCAAGTGCCAGAGAACAGATGACTAGTTAAAGAAATATTGGTACATCTACACAATGGAATACTATGCAGTTGTTAGGAAAGATGAAGTCATGAAATTTGCTTATAAGTGGAATGGTCATGGGGAGCATCATGCTAAGTGTCAGAAAGAGAGGGACAGACATAAAATGACTGCACTAATTTGTGGAATTATAAAATAACATAATATGAGACTGACACCCAAGGACAGTAGACAAAATGCCAGGAATATTGCTCCAAGGTTGGAAGCCTGCCTCGTGAGCTGGGGGAGAAGGCAGCTAGAATAGAGAAGGGATCACTAAGTCAATGATGTTTGGAGGGATCGCTCAGGATGGGAGATGTGTCTTGAAAGTAGATAAAGTACCAAATGTGATAGTCTCTCATTATCTATATTGTAAATCATAATTCTCAAAAGTAGAGAGAGAGTATGGGGGAAATTGTCTGTCATAGAGATGGGGGATGGATCTGGGGGAGATGGGGGTACACAAGGGGCTTTGGTGGTGGAGAATGTACACTTGTGAAAGGATGGTTGTTCAATCACTGTATGACTGAAACTCAAACATCTCAAACATGACAGCTTTGTAACTGTCTGTGATTCAATAAAAAAAAGAAAAATTAATTAATGAACATTCTAATGACTATTTTTCTACTTAACGTATTTCATTTGTACCAAAGAAAATTTGAGCAAAGAGATCATATCATTTTATAAGAGGAAATTCTACTTTTAAAATAGAAATTTTAGAATCAATACAGGTAATGTTTTTCTATTTAAGAAATGTACCAAAAAGTAGTCTTTAGTTCAGTGGTTTTAACAGTTTGAGAACTCAATAAAAAATTTCTAAACATTATCTACAATACTAAAAGCATAATTTTTCAGTTGGTGGTGTAACACCATGGTAGAGCACATGCCTGTGTTTGATCCCAACTCCACAAAAACAGAGAATATAAACAAAATAACCTGTCTATAATTTTTGCAAGGTTTGTTAGCTATCATAACCAGAGTAAATTTTAACTCCAACTGCTATTTTAACAATCCTTTTCATAGTGTAATTTTTTTCTATTTAAGATATTCAAAATAAAGTATCTATCTTTCTACAACACAGAATTGCTGAAAAAAATCACTCTATACTGATTTTTCTGGAAGTTTTAGCACATAAAGTCCATGTCTTCCCTTAATTACTGCTCTTGGACCCAACACCCAACCCACAAATGACCATTGTCATGATCCTGGCATTTTATCATTCCTGTTAAAGTTTACTACAAATGTACAAAATATTTAAATAGGCATTTGAATATTAATGTAATCGAGTAGTTATATATTCATCACTTTATTTATTTATTTATTTAATTTATTTTTTGTAGGAGTACTGCTATTTATTCAGCCACTGATTAGCTGATTGAATTGTGCATGAACTCCACCTTA
>JAOXYA010132742.1:0-10252 GCA_028565675.1 Sorex palustris
TTGCTTGCTTTTTGGTGATGCACAGTGGTTACTCCTGGCTCTGCATTCAGGAATTACTCCTGGCAGTGCTCAGGGGACCATATGCAATGCTGGGAATCGAACCCAGGTTGGCCACATGCAAGGCAAACACCCTACCCGCTGTGCTATCGCTCCAGCCCTGCGTCATGTTTTCAAAGCCAATTTATTTTCTTTTGCAGGTCTTGCCCAACTCTTGGTTTTTCATGTCAGCAAAGAAAGCCATCCATTGATACCCTAGAATCTCAAGATAGACTGATGAATGCTCTTTATCTTTCACCTGCTTCTCCCATGCAATCAGTTCTCATTTCTATTCCCTGCACTGATTTACAAGCCAGCCCTTCTCTCTGTCCCTACAGCTAGGTCATTTCCTGGCTCTTCATCTGCTGCAGACAGTGACAGCATCAACCATTCTCTTCTCCAATTTCCACCATCTCCCACCCATACTTTAGCCAAAGGCATCTTTCATAAATGAAAATATGATAACATTACTAATTCCCCTAAAAATCACTCAATGACTCCCTGAAGGCCAAACTTCTACTTTGAATGTCAAGGTCTCTTCGGATGGGTTCTCTTTTCATTCTTCCTCCCACCTTCTTGCAAATGATATGTCTAGAAATTTTCCACTCCATCCATCACCTAACCAACTCATTCAGCTGCCGAGTACCAGCTCATGTGCCATTGCCAGCAGAGGATCCCTTCATGGACCCCGAGATGGGAAATGTCTTGGGATGGAGGGGAATAGGGCTGAGCTTGGTGTTTGTTTCCTGACATTTTCCCTGTGTTGTTGCACGTGGCTGTGACCTCAGCTGTGTTTCTGCACTTCCAGGTCCCTTAGACAATTGTATCCTGGACCCTTTATACCTGGGAGTGGTAATATCCCCACTGCTCTCTCATCTACATTCTTGCCAAGTCCCCATCAGCTCCCTTCACCCCAACTTTTTTCTAGTAAACACCTACTCTGTAAATAGGAGTTCAAAATATCTTCAGTAAGCATCCCATTTTTTTCCCTGTCCAGACTCTATGTGATTGCTCCATTACCATTTCAAATTATCTTCATTTCTTTTGGTGGGAAGGGGAGTCAAGCTGTGTTCAAAAGACTCAGAGGCCACTCCTGAAAATACCTGACAGTGGGGCCAAACTTATTAATACTCAGTCCTGGCACTGCTGGGTCTAGTGGTACTTACTGGGGGCTACCCGAACCACCCAAGAAGTTCTCAAGGGCCTTCAGTGTACACCAGTCAGTGCTCAGTGCTTCAGAGCCACTTAGTGTCAGAGATCTAACTCAGATCCTTGCATTTTCCTTGCATATGACCTTGATCCCTTTTCCAGGCCTTTTCTTTATTTCTGACTGACCTTGCCACTGCAACTGAACTTTAAAGTCAAGGGTTTTCTTTTCTCTCCCATTTGTCAAGAGAGTGGAAAAAGATGATAAAAATTCAAGACCCTCTCTGCTGCTGCAGACTCCAGTACTTAGCTCTTATCACAAGAATCATGAGGAATGGTATGTCTATCTATGAGATGAGATTAGGAGATCTTAGAGGACAGGAATTGTCTGTTCTTAACTTTCTACCCGAAGCACAGAACTGTGCTCAGAACTGTGCTCAGAATATAGCAGATACTCAGTAAATATTTGAGTAATGAATCAATCATTAGTAGGCCTTTGGCTTTTTCTTTTTTGTTGTTGTTGTTGAATAAATGAATTGGGCAAAGGATGCTCCAAACTTGAAAGTATTAGAAGCTGCATTGATTAAAAAGTGAAACTTCTTTTCCCTTCCTGGCCCCTAGGCTAAAATTTGGAGTATTATTTCGCCAGACTTGGAATTCCCTATTTGGAGTGATAACCTCTTTCTTGTTCTAAAGTCCCTTTGGAATGCGCAATCAAGAAAGTCCTCTCTGGGAGCAGAACTACTCACCACGCACTCACCCCCCGCTGAAGGAGCTGGAAGCGCTCGAGCTGATTGGCCGAGCCGCGGGCGCGGAGGGCGCCGTGAGGCCGCTGATTGGTTGTTTAATTCCCAGCAGGTGCCGCCGCGAAGACCCGCTTGCTCTCCTCGCGTTCCCATTGGCTGCGGAAGACCCGCTTGCTCTCCTCGCGTTCCCATTGGCTGCAGAAGACCCGCTTGCTCTCCTCGCGTTCCCATTGGCTGCGGGGGTGGGACGGCTTTGAATTCCATCCGGGCAATTGGCGGAGCCGCGCGGTCGGAGACCTGTCGTCGCTCAGGGGCGGGCCGCGGAAGGATTTGGCGGTGATGTCTGATAGGCTGAAGGCGATTGGTTCGGCTGGAAGTCGGGCGCTGATTGGCGCGGTGGCCGCGGGGGTGGGCCCGGGGCCCGCTGAAGTGCGGCAGGCGGGTGAGCGGGCCGGCGGCGCGGAGGACGCGGCGGCGGCAGCGAGGGGCGAGGTGTGAGGTGCAAGGTGGTGGCGGCGCGTGCGACGACGGACGCTCCTCAGAGCGGTAAAGGCGGGGACTGGGGGTGTGGGGAATGGGGGCAGCTGGGCACGGGCATCCCGGGCAGCAGGGGCCGCTCTGAGGCGGCTGTGAGGCCTGAGGGGGCTGAGGGGCCGCGGGCGGGCGCTGTGAGGAGGCGCGTCCCCCGCCCCGCGGCCGCTAACCGTATTCGGAGGCCACGCGCGGGCGCGGGCTGAGCCGCCCCCGGACCCGGCCAGAGGCTGTGCCCGAGCCCGTTTGCGCTTTCCTGGCTTTCCTGATCCTCACAAGCGCCACTCATTGATCAGGTTTCCTTTTATTTCCTCTCTTTCTCTCTCAGTTTTTTTTTCATTTTTTTTTTGTTTTCTCTCTCTCTCATTTTTTTTTCCTTTTTAGAGTCACACCCGGGGATGCTCAGGGGTCACTTCAGCCCCTCTTCTCAGGACTCACTCCTGAGGGCTCGGGGACCGTGTGGATCCCGGGGATCGAGCCTCAGATAGTCTCAGCGTGCGAGACAAGCGCCCTTCATGCCACACTCTCGCTCCAGCCCCTTTATGACTTTTTTTTCCCCTGGATATCTCATAGGATGACTCTTTACAGAATGTGAAGTTTTAGGTCCTCCTTCTCTCTCTCCTTACCTCACGGGTCATAGGTTTGACAAAAGAGTCGCTCCCATGGCAAAGCCTCTCAGCTGAGAGAAACTGGTTGAAGGTTTTTTTTTTTCCCTCAGGTGGAAGTATAAATAAATGTAGGGGGCGGGCTGGAACGTGACTGGACACGCAAGAGCCCCCGGTTCTGTCAGACATCCCTCTCCAAATGTAGTGAGGTCAAGAGAGTTGAATTTTGGGGCTGGAGAGATAGCACAGCCGGGAAGGCGTTTGCCTTGCATGCAGCTGACCTGAGTTCGATTCCCAGCATCCCATATAGTCCCCTGAGCACCGCCAGGAGTAACTCCTGAGGGCAGAGCCAGGAGTAACCCCGGTGCATCGCCAGGTGTGACCCAAAAATAAAAAAAAAAAAAAAGAAAGGTGAATGTTGGACTGGAGCGATCGCCCAGCAGGTAGGGCTTTGTTTGCCTTGCACGCAGCCGACCTGGGTTCGATTCCCAGCATCCCATATGGACCCCCAAGTACCGCCAGGAGTAACCCGTGAGCATCGCGGGACGTGATCCAAAAAGAAAGTTGAATGCCAATCCAGCAAGCTTTGGGTGTAGGTTCTGCCCAGTAGGACATAACTGGAGAGAACCTTGAACCTGTGACCTGACTGCTCCTAGTTGAAAGAACATAAAAGTGAACCTTTTCAGTCTTATCACACAGTTGCTGACAACTGAAGATGATTATCTAGTGACATCGCACATTATGGTGATCCACATTTCACGGTTCACCCGTCTTCCCTAGGTCTTCAGGTCTGATCCTCTCTTTGCATTCAGTTGGAAGGAACAGCTAAAGTGAGCTAGAATTCAGCATCCATAGTTATGCCTATTTCCTTGTTATTTCCCACTTTTATTTTTTCGTCTTTCTCTTTTTTGTTTTGTTTCGTTTGTTTTTGGGTCACACCTGGTGGGCCAGGGCTTACTCCTGCCTTTCCCTCAGGGAACACTCCTGGCAGTGCTGGGGGAACCAGATGGGAAGTTGCGTATTGAACCTGTTCAACCCTTTGCAAGGCAAATGCCCTACCCACTTGTACCATCACTCGGGCCCTATATTCTCATTTTCCGTTCCTTTTTTTTTTAACATAAAGCTTTTGAGTTTTATTTTTTCCCCATGGGTCGAGAGTCATCTTAACATGCATACTTTTTAAAACAGAAATGGACTTGGACAGATCAAGCAGACATTAGACAAGGACAGGGGGTTGGAAATTCTCATTTTAAAAAATGGAAACTGCAGTGGGAGATCAACAAGTCACACACAAATGGGGCAATGATTTATGCTGCTATCCCCTCCTCCAAAAAAAAGGTGACTTACATTTTTTACTGCAGTGATCGGCCCTGATGCTTGGGGGCGCTGAGCAGCATCAAGCTTCCCCTCAAGGTTGCCAGTACCTCAGGTCTTGGCTCTGAGGGAGGGAAGGTAGGCTTCTAGAAGCTTCCTTCCCCAGCCTCCAGAGGATCTCAGGACAAGCCCCTGAGAACAGCAGCTCATCTCAGGAGGGCTATAGGCATGTGGCATCCCCACCCCCACCCTGCAATGGCTGGTAGATTGGGGGGCTGAGGGGGGGCAGTTGTTTGAGTGTATTCTCCCTTTGATTCCTGTGCTCATGTTGGACTCCTCCCCCATCTCTACCAGGAACAGATGAGGTCCCCACACTTGGGAATTGCTTTTTTTTTCCTCTTCCACCATAAATTAGTTAAAAGACAAGGTAGGAATGAGGTGTTGACCCTGGTGTGGGTGAGCACTATCAGGGGACTGTTTGAGGCCTTATGCTCAGGCAAGAGAAAAAAAGGGGAAGACAAGGAGGGGACGAGCTGCCTGTGTGGGGGAACTTAATGCACCGAGAATAGCCCTGGGGGCAACTTGTGGCACGTACCGCAGGCCATGACCCCTGAGAGAAGGTGCTCCTTGGGGCCCCTGGAGAGGCAGGGAAGGAGAAACTGATTCAGTGGCTCATCAGTGGTCTGAGCAGAGTCTGCAGGGCCTCTCTAGGGCTGGGCCCTGTGAAAGATTCTCAGCCGCTGTCCAGAGGCATAGGAACAGCTGTCTGGCGAAGGGCGAGGAAGGGGCCGAGGAATCTGGCCCTCAGCCTCCCGCCCTCCCTGCTCGGCCTTGTTCTATTCTGATACTTTTGTTCTTGGGAGACCCAGAATTATCCTGGGGTGCTGCTTAACATTTCTTCTTGGCTGCAAAGAGTGAGGTTGTATATTCTCACTTTCTCAAAAGGTGTTATTTGTAAAAAGGTAAATTGTAAACAAAACTGCTGAATAAGTAAAGATTCATATTTTGATCACTGAGTATCTTCGATAAATGTCAGTTATAAATTCCATTTGCTTATTTATTTTTGAAGAGGGGAACCACCTGGCAATGCTCAGAAGTTACTCTTGGCTCTGCACTCAGGCATTTCCCTTGGCATTGCTCAGGGGACTATAGGAGATGGGGGTTGAATCCGAGTCGGTCACCTGCAAACCAAACACCCTCCCTGCTGTACTATAGCTTCAGCCCCCACGTTTCATTTCTGATATCTTAAGAGTTAGTGAAATTGAGCTCGTGACTCCTATAACAGACCAAATAAGTTTATCCTTATCCATCACACTGCTACATATTCATAATCACTTCCAACGAAATTATCAGTGTTCCCTTGCTTAAATCCCATCCACCGGTGCTTAAACAACAAACCTATAGCCAGCTCCTTGGCTTGCTTTCTGATCTCAGTTTCCTAAAGCAGCTCTTTGGGTTTGTGTCTTCTACCTATTAAAACTCTGGGAACTGGGCTGAAGGGCTAGTGCAGGACAGGGGGTAAGGCATTTGCCTGGCCAGCTCAGCTTAGATCCCTAGCACCGCATATGGTTCCCTGAGCACAGCTGAGTGTGGCCCAAAAGCCAAGAATGAATAAGTAAAACTCTTGGCTCCATCTGCCCCTCTCCATCTCCATCATCAGCACCTGGACTAGCATCTGGACTGGTCTTCCCACATCTACTCTTACTGTCTACAATTCATTCTCACTACAGACACACCCCTAATCAGGAATTATAAGGAATACATGAGGTGTCAAAGGAAGTTTAGGAGGACTGCTAAAACCTATAGCAGTGAAAGTCTAATACAAAGGGTCAGGATTGGGGTGGGAGAATTGGCCAAGAGACAGAAATATCAGATATCCTTTTGCCTTGACTGTGGTATAGTTTAAGAAAAAATTTAAGTTTGCCAATCTCCTTAAAGATTACCAAGGTGAATTGTTCTTTAAATCAAAGCTGCTTAGACATGGGTGAAGGAGGGAAAGTTTGGCAACAATAAAAGGAATGTACAGTCACCAAAAATTTAATTCAGAATAAAACATGTAGTGAATCCAGGGTGATTCTATAAATACTGGCCTGTGTTCATTTCTCCAGGAAAAAATGGATAGTGAGGGGCCAGAAAGATAGTACAGCAGTTAGCTTGCTTGCTTGCCTTGTACGCAGCTGACCCAGGTTTGATCCCCAGCATCCAATTTTGAGCTTTCCAGAAGTGATTCCTGAGTGCCAGTAGTTACCCCTGAGCATCACCAGGGTTGTGCAGCCCCCCAGCCCCCAAAAAAGCCACAGTGCATGTTGCATTGTATGGAAATGCAGGCTGTGCAATTTTACGGCAATCCCTATCTCCTTCAAGTCTCACTGTTCCAGTCGGCAGCATTATTAGTGGAATCAGGTTGTCTCTGAGTTCTAAAACTTCCATTTGTGTTTGTGTGGCAGAGGGGGGATGGAACAAAATAATTTTTATTGAAACTTAGAAAGATGTGGCGGAGAGGAACAGAGAAGTATGTGTTCAAGAGTGAACACAGGTTTCTCCAAAGTGTGGATAGGCAAGCAAAGAACTATGACACAAGCAAGTGAGGTACATGTTCAAGGGAGAATATGGGCTCGAAGAGCAAGCCTAAAACTTTTAGTTCTATATTTCTTTGTTCCTTAAGCATAATTTATGTTAAAAGTGGACAGCAGAACATTATGGATCGAGTTACTACTGTTGTTCACAACTAGATTTGATTCCCCAAATCTTTCAAGCTTAAAGGCATTTCTAGCAAATGTCAAGTCCTTCTGACAGATAGGAAGCTCACTGCTAAGTCTTTGAGCTGTGGTAACTGCAGACCACCCATACATTCAATAATCAATTTATTGCACTGAGTTCATAAGTGATTTGAATTTTACTTATTGGGGGTTGACGCTACACCCAGTGGTACTCTTGGGCTGTTCCTGGCTCAGTGCTTACCGTTGGTAGTTCTTGGGAGACCTTGCAGTGCTGGGAATTGAACCTGGGTTTCCTACATGCATAGTATTTATTAACACCCAAACTTTCAGAATGGTTATAGAGTTTATTTGCAGTTTGGGAAAAGTTCTGCTCGAGAGTACAAGTGGCAGAGTGCACTGCTGATGCTGCAGGGAGCCCCTGTTTGAGAGAGAGATGGGGGAGGGGGAGAGATAGTACAAAGAGTGAAGGCACTTGCCTTATACATGGACATGGACTTGGACTTGTTCATGGACTCAGGTTCCATCCACAACAGAGAGCAAGTTATGGGTCCTGAGCATGCTCTAGCTCAAACCAGTCTAATCCAGCATTTAATTCTACCACAGAATCATCTGTTTTTTTCAACTGAGTAGAATGGGGGTTGATGGGCAGAGGGAGGCACATGCCCTAAGGTGATGGACCCCAAACATGACCTGTCCTGCATGAAAGTAATTGCCCGGAAGAACAAAACATTTGAAAAAGTAATTCAAATCACCAAGATACCTAATGGAAATTTTGTTTTTAGCTTCTCAGGCCATGAGTCTGGGCAAAAGAGTGGATCCCGTTTGTTTGAAACTGTTGGCTAGAAAAAAATGAGACTTGGCAGATTTATGATAGTTCTCTAAAGCACTTTTGTTTTTGTGGGGCTTGGGATCAAAATTGTGGTCTCAGGCATGCAAGACATGTTCTCTGCCACTGAGCAGTTTTTGGCTCTAAAGTTCCAGGTCAATAAAATTCTTTGAGGCCAGATGCAAAATTTGGTCCCCAGATAGTAAGAAATACATCCACAGTGTCCTTATTGAAAGGTTTAGGACAGGATTTTGGAAAGGAAGAAATGGATTCCGAAAGGAGAATTATGCTGAAATGGGGTTTATTGGGAATTGTGCTCCAGAGTGGATCTCACAAGTTCCTGGAGAAGCTAATGAGCATAAGCCCGCCCACCTGTGTTTAAAGGTGGATTCAGGTTGAAGTAAAGGAGGCCTCAGGCGGGGTTTGCTTAGCTAGCACCGAAGTCTTTTGTTTGGGTTCCAGGGATTCTGGAGATGAAGATGAGAGATCCCTGGGGAGTGGTGGAACTGCATATGCAGCCTTCAAAGTGCCTATCTCTGGGCCCACCCGACACTTAAGTCATTTTTATGGGATTCTTGGGATGAGATTTCTGTGCTCAATTATCTGTCCTAACCACTCTTTCTGAAAAGCTTTCAGAAAAAGCACATTTAGAAGCCAGGTTTTGGGAGTTGAAATTTAAGTGGGTAAAGCACTTGCATGCAGCCAACCTGGGTTTTATCCCTGGCATTGCATATTGGGACTCTGAACCCCACCAGAAGTGAACCCTGAGTGCAGAAGCAAGGGTGAGCCTTGAGCACTGCCAAAAAAAGGGGGGTTTTGTTTGGGGGAAAGGGGTTGGTCACACTAAACATAATGCAGGGCCTATTGCTGAGAAGTGACCCCTAATAGTGTTTGGGGGACGCAAGTGACATCAGGGACTCTAGCCAGGGTTGGCTGCATGTCCTTCCTCCTGCACTATCTTTCCAGACATTTGTTTGATTTTTGTTGAGGTGATGCAGGGCTTATTCCTGGATCCGTGCAGAGGAACCCTGGAGGTGTTCAGGGAACCATATGGGACAGCAGGGATTGAACCCCAGTTCCGCTGCATTGCAAAACAAGCCTTTACCTGCTATACTTTATCTCTGGCCCTATCCAGCTTTTTTTTTTTTTTTTAAGATTTTGAGCCACACCCAGCAATGCTCAGGGGTTACTCCTGGATCTGCACTCAGAAATAATTCCTGGTGGTGCTCCGGGGAGTGTATGCGATGCCTGACTCTACTATACTGTCTCACCATCCCCAAGGTGAAAAAACTTTTAATCAGGTGTGAATCCTTAGTGCAGAGTGAGGAGTAAGCCCTGAGAACAGCCAGATGCAACTCTAAAACAAATAATTTAGGTTAACTTTTTCTACCTTGAGGCAAAGTACAGCACAAATTGTTTTCTCCTTCATGTTAAAACAAATATCGTTAAGTCATATTGTATTTGTATTATAATATCTACTTAAATTTGGAGTGGAGACAGTTAAAAGATTGTACTTCTGAAATAGAAAAGTAGAAGTAGCAAAAGCCTCAAACTAGATCAGGAAACCATGTAAAAGAGAGCAGCTTTTGGAAAGGCCTCAAGGCCTACAAGGGCACAGATAAGGAACTTTGGGGCTAGGGGATAATTTTTAAATTAGTGTGTATTTACTAACAGACCACGGATCTCTGTCTCTGGCACCGCCCCGTGTTCGGTGGTCTCCACTGCTTTCCCCCACCCCGAGGAGGCCGATGATGATGGACAGGCAAAGGAAGGAAAAAGGGCCAGGCTGGTTGGTGTCAGTTGCAGTTTATTCCAATCTCCTTTCAGTTCTACTCTGATTCTCCTCCTGCTTCTTCCTCCGCCATGCTACTTCATTCTCTTTCTGGCTCCTACTTCATTTTCCTTCTGGCTCCCCCAGCCCACTCTTACAGTCTTAGTTAAATCCCAAAAGCATGAGGAATTGGGACTTACACATAGGTGTGGGCACAGTCAATAGGGGTAAATAGGGGAAGACCCTCAGGGGAAGTTTCTTCTAGGACAGATTCTCATTCAGCAGGACGCCCCCCCCCCCCAGAGCAGAATCCCATAGGTGTGTTTCTCCTCTCCTTTTCCAACAAACATATAAGCATTTATAATATTTGTCATTTTGTATGGACACAGTAAGAGATACATTAAGCTTATAGAATTGCTCTCCTGGGGCCATCTCAATCTCAGACTACAGTACTCAGGCTAGATTAGTCTTCCCTAACCCTAGCATGGTCCTAATCTTGTTGTTACTTTTTGGATCATGACAGCATTTGTGACCAAGCTCTTATAGTTAAGTATCGT
>JAOXYA010132749.1:0-10252 GCA_028565675.1 Sorex palustris
AAGGGGTTAACGGACTTTTCAAATCGTTGTGAACCTTCAGCACCACGTCAGAACTCGGCAAATGTAGGTGCTTTCCTATCATTATCAATCAGACACAACTTTTTGCTTTGGGGCCATACCCAGCATTGCTCAGGGGCTGCTTCCAACATGGTACTCAGGAGTCTTTTTAGATGATCTAAAAAGTCTTGTTTAGGGAACCATGAGGTGCTGGGAACTGAATTCAGAGCCTTAGTTATAGGACAAGGGCACTTATAGGGCAAGTGATCTGCCTCTGAAATACAAGCATACATTTTTTTGTTTGTTTTTGGGCCACACTGGGCAGTGCTCAGGGCTTACTCCTGGCTCTGTGCTCGGGTATCACTTCTGGCGGGATCAGGGGGCAATTTGTGGTGTCAGGGATTGAACCCAACTCGATTGAGTACAAAACAAGTGCCCTACTTGCTATACTATCACTCTAGCCCCTAAATTTTCAGCATAAGCAATACTAAATGGTAACACCATTGGCATTCTTACCTTTATCTGGTTCCTAGAAGAATAGAACCATGTGGTTAATCAAAGATCAATTTCATGCTAGGAAAGGGTTTTGGTAATACTCTGCTCATGTTCTTTCCAGTGTTATAAAGATAAGTAATTTTCCCAGGAAATGAGTATTTTTAAATTCATTTTATTTAATATTTGGGGTTAAAATGTATCAATGAGGAATAGTGTATCAAATGAAATTTTTGCCCTGAAAAACTAATTTGGTTACTATTTCACAAATATCAAACATTTTTTAATTGGTCTATAATTCATATTTTATAACATTCACTAGGCTAAAGTATGATTCAGTAGTTTTTAATATACTGACAAGCTTGAGCAACCATTATCACAATATAATTTAAGAACATTTTTGTCACACATTAGTAGTCACCTACCATTATGCTCATCTCATCCTCCAATTCTTAGCAACTACTGGTCTTATGGTAAGATTTATTTATTTTATTAAAGAGCTTTACTGAGGTAGTCATATGCCATATAGTTTACCTCGTGTAAAGTTGGCGATTTTTTAATATTCACAGGCTTGTGCGATTAATTACTGCAGCCAATTTTAGAATATTTTTATCACCTCAAAGAAACCGCAAACAGTTTAGTTATTGCATTCTTTTTCCTCCTTCCTATTATCCAGCTCGAAGTACCACTTATCTATTTTCTGTGTTTATGAATAGCCTTGCTCTGGACATTTGTGTGAATGGAATCATGTAAAAAGTTATCTTTTGTCACTGACTTATTAGCATAATATTTTCAAGGCTTATTGATATTGCAGTAATATCTGTACTTGTTTCCTTTTCATGGCTAAATAATGTTCTATTTTGTTCACCAGGAATATAGCTTAGTAGTAAGATTGAATGACTTGGGCCAGAGCAATAGTACAGCGGGTAGAGTGTTTGCCTTGCACGCGGCGAACCTGGTTCCATCCCTGGCATCCCATATGGTCCCCCCAGCACCACCAGTAGTAATTCCTGAGTGCAGAGTCAGGAGTACCCCTGAGCATCTCTGGGTGTGACTCAAAAAACAAAACAAAACAAAACAGAAAAAGAGTGCATGCCTTACATATATAAGGTTCTGCATTCGATTCCCATCCCCACCCACATTTTATTGATGATCTTTTGAATTGTTTCTTTTGATTATTATGAATATTGCAGCTACAAGCATTCAGATAAAAACTTTTTAGTAGATATACCTTCCCATTTGTACTGGGAGCAAAATTCTAGTCTGTCAAGTAACTGTGCCTAATCATTTAAGGAGCTACTAGACTGCTTTCTAAATTGATTGAACTATTTTGCATCCTTAGCAGTAATGTTGAAAACTCTATTTTGTTTATATTCTACTAGCACTTATTTTCATTTTATTTGGCTGACAAATGGTATATCATTGTGATTTTGTGCTCTTTGAATATCTTCTTTGGAGAAATGTCTGAGATTCTTTGCTTATCTTTCAATTAGCTTTTTTTTAATTGTTGATCTGCAAGAGTTCTTTAACTAGAAACTAGCCCTTTAGCAGAGAGACAATTTGCATATATTTTCCCCATTATGTAGATAAGGTCACTGTCTTTTAGAAATAAAAGTACTCTTAATAACTCCTAATGGCTTAGCATTTTAGGTTCATATTTGTTTACCAAATAAATATAAGGCTGATTGTCCTTTAATTCATTCAGCTTGCTGCCATGAAATGAAACGTGTAGATTTCCCTCCACTGCAAATTGTTAGACCTTGACCCGTTAAAGAAGGATAGCTGACTCAAGGACCTTGGGGAAGGTTTTTCCCCCAGGATTTCACTGTAATGTGATCTTTCTAACACTATTCCAAGATTCACATGACTAATCATGACGTTGATTTGGCTGCCTTATTAAAAAAACAGGGACTACGCAACAACATACGCCCACCTTTCACTCTGTATAGCTGATAGTCCAGTATAGGCACCAATGCATGTCTGTGACCTAACTTAAATTCTGGTCAGATCCTTCTAGTAAGATCTAGTTGATCAACATGCCAAGTCTCAATCTCAATAGAAGATATCATAAATCTAGTTTTAAATATTTGGATTTGATGTAAAAATATGTGATTTCAGTAACCTAATAGAGGTATGGGTATAGTGCTCAGGAAAGAGTTCTGTATTAGAGACAGAAATGACAAAATCTCTAGTGTTTGGAGCTGGAGAGGTAGTACAACGGGTAATAGCTCAGCTACCCACTGCTTGCATGCAACTGCCAGGACTTGGTGCCTGGTACCCCATATGGTCCCCTTTTCCCTCTGCCAGTGAGTGGTCCCTGAGCTGAGAGCCAGAAGTAAGCCCTTGATATCATCAGATGTGGCCCACAAACCCACCCCACACCCCCAAAATCTTTGGTGTTCAGTTTGGCTAAAGAAGAAGACAATAGTTGGGCTGGAAAGAAAGATGGCACTGGGGTAAAAGTATTTATCTTACAGATGGCTAACCCTGGTTTGATCCCCAGCTCCACATCTATTTCCATTACACTGCCAGGAGTGACCACTGGGGACAGAGCCAGGAGTAAGCTCTGAATACTGCCAGGTTGTCGCCCAAACATTCTCTCCCTCCCCAAAAGGAAAACAGAATAGTCATTAGGAAATGGCTCAGAGGGATGAAGTATATACTTTGCCTGTGGTATGTGTTCAATCTTGACATTGCATGGTCTCCTCAGCACCTTTCTGAAAGTAGCCCCGGAGCACCACTGGTTGAGGCCCGTCCTACAAATAAAAATACAATATTATTGTTGGTAACATCATTTGAAGAGTTGTGAAAATGTACATTCAAACCCATGTAGTAGTAAAAAACAATGTTATTTCAATAAATGATCAGAAAAAAGAATTTCATCTCTTCAAAGAGAGAGGGGGGGCAGAGTGATAGTACTATATGTAGGATGTTTGCCTTGCCCATAACTGACCTGGATTTGATCCGTGCAATCCCATATGGTCCTCCAGAGGTCCCTCTCTCCTGACCCAGCACAGAGTCAGGAGTAAGTGTTGAGCACAGAGAGAGAGAGAGAAAGAGAGAGAGAGACAGACAGACAGAGACAGAGACAGAGAAAGAGAGAGGCAGGGGGAGGGGTATAGGGAAGAGAAGGCCTATATTGCAGAGGCTGAAAATAAAATTAGGGGAAGAGTTAGTGGAATTTTTCTTTAATTTTTTTAATTGAATCATCATGAGATACAGTTACAAAGTTGTTCACGGTTGGGTTTTATTCATACAATGTTCCAAAACTTTCACCAGTGTTCATTTCCCACCTCCAATGTCCCCATTTTCCAGTTTCCCTACCCCAACTTGACTGTATGGCATGTACTTTTCCTCTCTCATTTTCTCTCTCTCAGTCTCTCTCTCTCTCTCTCTCTCTGCCTCTCTCTCTCTCTCCTAGTGGAATTTTTCTAAGAGGTGTAGCTGCTGGATAAATTAGTTTTATTTATTAGATACTTTGTAAATATTTATTGGATTAATGAATAGGAAAAATCATGATATCATAGAAAATTCATATTAAAAATAACTTGAGTCTTGCTCTTCAAGTCTGTTCTTTCTTGAACTTGTATCTTGCTTGCTTTTCTTACTTTGCTTTCTTATTTCTACTCTGGAGATGTCTGTATTCTCTCTTGAATATGTACTTCTCTCTTTCCCTCCCCTCATGTCTTCCTAAGTAAGTTTCAATAAACACAATCTTGCTTCACTAAAAATACTATTATAATCTTATTTATAGATTGGTGTGTACCCAGTTCTTCAAATAACTAACATCTATCATTTCAAGCACTATATCTAAATGTCAGTAGTCATGTTAATTCAGATAAAATTGCTCAGATTTCAAGGTCATATGAAAATATTTCTAATAAGATTTTATTTACTTAAAACAATTGGTTTTCCAACTTTAAAATTCTACAACAGAATATTATATTTTTTATAGATTGATTTATCATCAGTACAAAGAGCATCTTTTGAAGAGCTATTCCCAAATGTCAGCAATTATGTTAATTCAAATGAAATTGTTCCTGTTTCAGGTTTGCAAGAAATTTCTTCAAATGAGGTAGTATTTCCAGTTTTTCTTTGTTTACTAAAAGAAATAATTACTGGTGCATGAGATACTTTAGGGAATCAGTAACATCATTTACATTACGAGTCAACTATCATTTACATTCTCAGATAAAATATATTAAGCTGCCACAGCTCAAGCACTACATAAATAAGACTTGAGGGTACTAAATAACTGGAGAAAAAATGATATTACCCTACTTTGATCCAACTTCATCTTTTGTCTATGCATATGAATTGTGACCACCAATCTCACTATGTTAGGATTAATATGCGGTAATGATATGTTCATTTAATAAAGAAGACATAAAATTCTTTAATAAAGAAGACATAAAATGAGAGAAAGTAGAATGGGGCTGAGCTGAGAGAAGTGGGAGAGGGGAGGGAAAAGGGACAAGAAGGGAGAGAGACTGACAGACAGACAGACAAACAGGCAAGCAATCAAAGACAAAAAGTTAGGGAGATAAAAAAGTGGAGAGTGGTGTTTGATCATTGTACGATTGAAACCCAAGTACAAAAATTTGTAAATCTATAACTGTACCTCATGGTGTTTCACTGATAAAAATTTAAAAAAAAGTAGAGAGAAAGAACTTTAGTAATGTGTTATAGTCCAAAGTAGCTGTACTTTTTCTGTGTCTGTGTGGTGAGGGTAGTAAGTTGGGTAAGGAAGAGAAAGTTGTAATCAAAAGAAGGATAAGGACTGGAGCAATAGCACAGTGGGTAGGTCATGCAGCATGCCTTGCATGCGGCTGACCTGAGTTCGATTTCCGGCATTCCATACGGTCCCCTGAGCGCTGACAGGAGTAATTCCTGAGTGAAGAGCCAGGAGTAACCCCGGTGCATTGTTGGATGTGACCCAAAAAGAAAATAAGAAGGATAAGAAAAGAAAATGATAAATCTTCAAGGGTCTTGTGCTTTGTATTACACAGATTGGATTTTTTCCTGAGAGGACCCAAGAAAAGGTTGCAATGGATGATGATAGTAGAGTTTCTTTTATCAGTTCTTAAGAGTAATTTGGAGGAAGAGGAAGACAAAGGGAGGCAGAAATCACAGCAGACCTCTGTCCACAGATTTACTTGCATAAAGTCTTCTAGGTTTGTCCATGTTGTCCTATATTTCAGGATATTTTTCCTTTTTAAAAGCTGAATAATGATCCAATGTATACTACATTAATTTTATCTATTTTTCTTTTGATGGAACTCTTAGGTTGTTTTTACTTTTTGACTATTGTGAATAATGCTGTGCTGGGAATGTTGCTATCTCTTTGAGATCCTGACTTAAATTATTTTGTGTGAATGTCCTGATGTGGGACGGCCAGCTCTCATAGTAGTTGTTCATTTTCTGTAATATTTGTGTGTTGTTTGTTACCATGGTAACAAACCACTTAACTATTTTAGCACTTGGGGGCTGGAGCAATAGTACAGCTGGCAGGGTGTTTGCCTTGCACATGGCCAACCCAGGTTCAGTCCCCAGTATCCCATATGGTCCCCCTAGCACCACCAGGAATGATTCCTGAGTGAGAGTCAGGAGTAACCCCTGATCATCGCTGGGTCTGACCCAAAATGCCAAAAAAAAAAAATAAATTGGCAGGTAAATCAATACAACTTCATGTTTTACTCATGCAACAATATAGTAGCTGACAAAACAGTCATCTTTTTGAATAATAATAGAAACTATGAAAGTGAAAAAGAAATATATGAAAGATCTTCTTATGTTGATGTTTAAATGTTCAGGGAGTGACAGTCATAACTTCTGTTCAAAACTCATTGCCCAGAATTTTTGATTGATTGTACTATAAACCTCATAAAGTAACCTCTCACTGAATTTTTATTTTAATAATTTTATTTTTTGTTTTATAGAGTTCTTATTTCTTTTGTAAAACTGTTTTTCACCTTTTTTTGGGGGGGGGATCACACCCAGTGATGCTCAGGAGTTACTCCTGGATCTGCCCTCAGGAATTACTCCTGGCAGTGATTGGGGGACAGTATGGGATGCCAGGGATTGAACTCAGGTCAGACACGTGCCAGGAAAACACCCTACCCGCTGTACTATTGCTCTGGCCCTGTTTTTCACTTCTTAAAGTCTCTTGTTGCACTCTCACCGAGGGAATTTCACTAATTCTTTTTCATTTTATACATTATTATTTTATTCTGATTTGTGGCTTTTGATATGTCATGTTTCAGAACTTAAATCCATTGTTTGATATTCCTATATAGTCTTACATGTAGTAGGTAGTTTGATACCTTATGAGTTTGGTACTTCTTATGTTGTTCTTGTGATGAAATTTTAGGAGGAAGTGAATTGTATTTGCTTGTCATTTCTGTTTGTAACACTTCTTAACTGGATCTTGAAGAATATTTGGAGACACTGACCCTGCCTCTGATCATTTATGTCCTTGATCTTATGTGTATGTGATAAGAATTCTGTTATCATGAGGATCCCATCCTCTGAAGATTATTTGTTTCTGTTTTTACAATAACAGTTATAGCTAGAGTTTGGTGTTAACCAGGAATCACTTTAGAGCATTTACTTTATCTTGCTGATCCCTTTACAGTGTTCTTATCTAAACTTATTGCTGGGTTCTAGGAGCATGGAATGCATTGATTGACTAGGTTTGGGTCTTGTGACCACCTTGGCCCTCAGAAGTATTATCACCTGTTCCTGGCTGTATGATATGGTTCACTTTCTGAAGAACAAAAAATAAAGGCTGGGTAGAAAGTGGTGACTGTCCACCACTATGAATTTTCTAGCAGAAGAGAGTTTTTAAATTTAATTTAATTTTTATGGCTATCCTCAGCAGTGCTTGGGGGGGCGGGGAGCGGGACTCAGGGCCTAATTCTTGGCCCGGCAACACTCTGGTGCTTGGGAGACACCAGGGCAGTGTTGGGGACTAAACTCAGGACCTCACACATGCTCAGCACTCTGTCAATCATGCTGTTTTTCTGGCCCCAGTAGAAGAGTTTTCATATAGGCTTCATTTAAAATTGTAGGAGACCTTAGTAAATATATATCTCTATGTCTGAGTTCTAAAAAATAAGATATATTATTTCTGGGGAATATAATATTCTAGAGAATGTCCATTTGATGCGAAATATTTGAAACTACCTGAATTAGGAAATCAAGGAAATCTACTGTTTGATTCAGAATTAAATTTAAAATTTTTTAAATTTTTATTTTATTTTTTAAAGCTGTTCAGATATTTGATTGCATTTAATATTCAAAGAGCAATCTCACTACCATTACACCTTCCCACCACCACCATATTTCTATCCTGAACCCAAGAAAGACCCTTTCCCCCAAGACAGACCTAAATAATTTATTCTATATTGCTTGTTGGGCTGGAGCAATGGCACAGCGGGTAGGGCGTTTGCCTTGCACGCAGCCAACATGGCCGATCCGAGTTTGATTCCTCTGCCCCTCTCAGAGAGCCTGGCAAGCTACCAAGAGTATCTCGCCTGCACGGCAAAGCCTGGCAAGCTACCCGTTGACATATTCAATATGCCATACACAGTAACAAGTCTCACAATGTTACTGGGCCCTCTCAAGCAAATCGATGAACAACGGGAGGACAGTGACAGTGACAGTGATATTGCTTGTTGGGCTGGAGTGATAGCACAGTGGGTAGGGCATTTGCCTTGCAAACAGCCGACCCAGGTTTGATTCAAATCTCTGCCACTCTCAGAGAGCCTAGCAAGCAATCGAAAGTATCCCACCCACAGGGCAGAGCCTGGCAAGCTAACCATGATGTATTCAATATGCCAAAAACAGTAACAACAAGTCTCACAATGGAGACGTTACTGGTGCCCACTTGAGGAAATCGATGAACAATGGGAGGACAGTGCTACAGTGCTATATTGCTTGTTATGAATAATCTGCTAAAAATGATTCAAAAAAGGTTTCTTAGAGGAAAGTGTGTAAAGATTGTTACATTTCACCCAGGAGCCGTTAAGCCTTTCTATAAGAGTTTGATAACATGCTGTTAAAGGTTGAGCCTTGTGTGCTTTTATATATATACTTATATATCATATATATCTGTATAAATATATTTCCCCCTAAGATTGGTTTCCTCCTACTCCTTCTACTTTAAGCCCCATCAAATGTGGTGTGTTACTCTTAGAATATTAATGGTATAAAGTATGAGATGTTGCAAGGTCCAGGAATAGACTGACTTATGGGTGAGGCTTGTCCAAGTATGTGGAGAATAGCCGTGGGCATGGTGGCAGTTGAGTTCTGGAGGATTTCGGCTGCTGGAACTGGTAACCTTACCCACCCCATTCTGGATTGCGCCAAATGAAGCAGCCTGGCGCAGAGTCTGGAGGCATGTCTATGGCATATCATTCTGTGCTCTCTCCTGAGAGATTTATTATTGACTCTCTGGATCATGGTCATTAATGAGATTATATGGTGCCAATGACAGCTTGTGGACTAAATTTAAAATTCATGTTGTAAATCATGTAAACTTTTTCTCTCACTTTGGAGTGCTTGAAAATTAAGTGTTATCACTTTTAGGCCTTTTGGCTAAGATCAAGTGCAGTATCTGTCCTTATCAGTTTAATATCTAATACATCCTCCATCTGAGGACAATATATTAAATGGATTTTTGAAACTAGGAGTTGGAATAGGAGCTCGCTCCATCCACTGCACGCATTGACCTGGTATTGCAGTGCCTTCAGGAATGGTACACAAGAAAAAAAAAACTAAGTATTATTTAATTTTGTGCTTAAATAAATTATCTAAGCTTTCTGAACTTTAAGTTTAATTTTTAAAAATAAGGATTACATGTTATGTGTTGTCTTTTTTCTTGTGAGTATTAAGTAAGAAAGTGTTTTAACGGATGGAGCGATAGTACAGCAGGTAGAGCAGTGACTTTGCAGGTGGCTGACCTGAGTTCGATCCTGACAACACATATGGTCTCCCAGTCTCCACCAGGAGTGCTCTCTGAGCATAGAGCCAGGAGTAACAATGAACACTACCAAGTACGGCCCAAACAAACAAGCAATAAAATGTGGGGGTTTTTTGTTTGTTTGTTTTTTACTTTTTTGGGTCACAGCTGGCTCTGCACTCAGGAATTACTCCTGGCAGTGCTCAGGGAACCATATGGTATGCTGGGGATCGAACCCAGGTCAGCCGCATGCAAGGCAAACTCCTACCTGATCTACTATCACTCCTTCCCCTAAGATGTGTTTTAAAACCAGTTATTCATAACATGATGCTCCCCATAACCATGTCACTGGACCCCATGCCAGGCTGTTTCACTTGGGGCACCTGGAGGAGAGCAGGTGAGACCCTCTCCACCCCAAGGGACCCCAGCAGCCAAAAACCTCTAGAACCCAGCTGTTGCCATGCTCACAACCACTCTCCACATGCTTGGGCAGAGCATCACCCATGAGTGAATCTATTCCTGGACTGCATAGTTACAAATACGGCCACACAGTACTTCAAACCACACACCTTACCCATACTCCAAGAGTACTGCTCCACATTTGGTATGGTTCAAAGTAGGAGGCAACCAATTTTAGAGGGAAATATACATTATATATATGTATATACACATATACTATATATATATATATAAAGCACACAAGGCTCAACCTTTAACAACATGTAAGTCATCTCTTATAGAAGGACTTAATGGTCCCTGGGTGAAATACAACAATCTCCACACTCTTCCTCTAAGAGATCG
>JAOXYA010132757.1:0-10252 GCA_028565675.1 Sorex palustris
CCATTGTATAATTGAAACCCAAGCACAAAAATATGTAAGTCTGGAAAAAAAATAATAAACTAAAATGGGGAAAAAAATATTCAAACAAATTTTCATATAAATGAGGAGTTTGGGTTTGTTTATTTGCAGTCATTTGGAAACTGAAAAAGAAGGAGAAGTGAGACGATAGATATCATATCCTATGAAATACTGAATAGCTCACAAAAGCAAAACAAAACAAAGTTTAAAAACCACTCTCAAGAAAGCAAAACAGAAAGCTGTTTTCAGAATTCCAGGCAAAAAGACTGGCAATCAGTTAGCCAGCTACTGTTGGAAAATGACTGTTTCCATTATTTCAAACCTACAACTCAACATTCAGATTCCTGGGAGAGGAAGCCTGATTGACAGAGGGACTCTAAATATGAGTGACAGAGCTTTAAGAGTTGTAAGAAGTAAAACAAAGGGAAGTTCAGAATTGCTTTTCATTTCTATTTTGTAAGGGAGGTTATTTTAGATTTCTCCAAAGAAACAGAATCGTATACTGTTCTGAGAACACATGTACTCTATATGTAGGTACAGAGGTAGAGCTTCCGGACGCATAGGGCTTGTGTGAGGCAGGGCAAGCAGTGCCCAAGGAGTCTAGAGACCACTCCCAGCAATACTTGGTCAAGTGAGCTAGCAATTCAAAGCAAGGATCTGAGGATGAGATGTTTCTCGGGCCCTGTAGAGCTTGCAGACCTCTAGCCATACCTAACCATGCTAGTGGGGGTTGAAGTGCTAAGATTGAACCCAGGCTAGGTACATGCCATAATCTTTATTCCCCATTTTGGATCACACCTATCTGGGCTCAGAGAATGCTCCCAGCTATACACTCAGGAATTACTACTGACAGTGCTTGGCAGTGCTGGAGGAAGTATATGGGGAAACAGAGGATTGAACCTAGATCAACCGTGTAAAATAAATGCTGTACTATAGTTCTGGCCCCACATGTGGTAATCTTTCCCATAGCAATAAGACATTTTTTAAAATTAATTTATGTATTGAATCACTGTGAGAAAAGTTACAAAGCTTTCAGGTTTAAGTCTCAGACATACAATAACCAAACACCCATCCCTTCACCAGTGCATAGTTTCCACCACCAAGAACCCCAATATACTCCGCATCTCACCTCTCCTGATGCCTGTAAGGTAGATGATTTCCAATTAACTCTCTCTACCTTGATTACATTCATTATTTCGACAAAAGATGCACCATTATTATTTGGAATTTTCTCTGAACAATCAGCCTGCTGAAAAGGCATTGTAAAATAATTTGTTTTCTATTGCTGATTATGAAGACCATATGATGTCGTGCAGCTGCTATTTTGAATTTCTGATATTTTACTAATTGAGTCTGGAGGGATTTCTGCCAAAAGCTGTATAGTTACGAGATTGGTTTGTGTGCCTCCGGGGCCAGGGCCATGCCGAAGAGCCGCTCAGGGGGGCAACTCTTGGCCCTGGCGGGGCAGGATGGATGTGCCAGTTCTGCCCCCCCATCCCATGAGGCTCCAGTTGCCCTGTCACTGCTGGATCATACCTAGCTGTCCAATAAGCTCTGAGGCGGCGGCCATAGTGCTGCCAGTGGGGAAGAGGGGGGGTAAAGGTAGAAGAAACAGACACCCTTTCCCTCCCGAGGGAGCAGGGCGCCAGTAAGAGATTTTTTAAAGACATTTATTCATAACTTATGGGGTTTGAAGATACAAAATCTCTTAGTGCGGGTTAGCGGGCTAGAAACTGGTAGTTGATTCAGTGTTGGGATTATAAGTACACTGGAAGGAGAGTTTCACTTCAAAAAGAACTCTTAGTCTTTTAAGAACATAGATTAATTGGGCCGTCTCAATCACTTTACTAGGATAATGTCCCTTAGTTACATAGTCTTCTACTTCAAATGTTAACTATTTAAAAAAATATATATATATATACACACACATATATATGATCCCAACTAGGGGATAAACCCAGGACTTCAAAATTAGAGGGATGTGTTCTACCACTGAGCCACATCCCAAGCCTTAGATTCCGGATTGTGTTTCATGTTTTTGTGAGGGGAAGAGAGGGAAGGCTTGTTTAACAGTCCTCTAGAGTCTGAGTCACATCAGTATACTGGGTCTGACCATATTAGTTTCACCCTTCAAGTATAGGGCCAGAGAGGCAGTGCTGTTGTGATCCACTGGGGCCCTTCAGGGCAATACCCAGTGACATTCAGAAGGCCCCAGGGGGGCTGGGAATTCAACTTGGAGCCTTATGTATATTAGATATGAGCTTCAACCCTTTGAGCTAACTCCCTGCTCCCACATCCATGTGTATTTTTTATTTTGTTTTAGAGCCACACCTGGTGGTGCTCGGCTTAGTCCTGACTCTGTGCTTGGGTATCACTCCTGGAGGGATGAGGGGACCATATTGAGTGCTGGGGATCAAACTCATATCAAACCAAGTAGTGACTGATGGATCCCTGCCAAAACTCATTTCTGAAAATTATGTTTGCATTTACATAGGCATTCTTATAATATATCTGGAATAATTTGTCCATTAATATTCTAAAAAAGGATAATTGGGCTTGTATTAACTTGTAGCAGATTCTGAGTTTCACCCTAACCAGGACATTCTATCTTTGGGAGCATTTCTCCCCAACACTTGGCACTGTAATGAGTGGGTATCAGTAAGGCTTGGTTGTTAATAGAGGGCCCAGTTATTTGTTGATCCTTTCACTGATCTCTTACCCCTTATTTGTGGAGTAAGTGAAATTATATCTGAGCTGCAGATTAGCATTCCTGGGTTGATTCCTTGTGCTGGTGTTTAATAATTGTAGGGCCCCACTTGCCTTTCTTGACTTCCCTGTGACTTATTATCTTTTCCAAGTGTGGATAATGAATTTGTGGTAGTGATGACATGAAGTAATACATGTAGAATGTTCATGCAGGCACAACTTAACTGTGTTCTATGTGCCAGACTAATTAGGCTATGATGAAAGAGTTGGTCAGGCTATATTTTTGTCTATAGGCTAGACTGACACTGGATAAAACATCCACTTATAGATTGTTCAAATTAGCAGGAGACTTCATTGCCTTGCGGGGAAAATGACTGAGTTCCTCATTACTTCTCAGCTCTCAGTTTTTAAATTTGTGAGTTTCTCAATTAGCAATTCATTAAATGGTTCTTAAGGCCAGCATAGGAATATATCTTTTGAAGGAACACAACCTTTTTCACTAATTGAATTTTCTGATTAAGTGGAGACTTTCAGCGTAACTTTACTTTTAATTGACTAAAGTCAACTGATCAGGGATCTTAATTATATTTGGACAGTCCCTGCACTTTTGCTATAGCCAAAGAAAAAGTAGGAGCTGGAGAGGTAGTACAAGGTTTAGTGCTTGCCTTACCCATGACTGACCCAAATTAGATCCCAGCTCTGCCTATGGTCTCTGAGCATAACCAGGAGTAATTCCTGAGAACAAAGTCAGGAATAAGCCCTAAATGCCAAAACAAAGCAACAACAAAAAAATTATAGTAACCTCATCCGAAGAGAGATGGTCAATTTTGTCCTTTCCAGGATTCTAACTCAATCTAGGAGAAGGAAAATACAGAAATCTACACCAATAATAGGTCTCTTGACAGTGATCTTATTAAAGATACCCAAGTCCTGTGACTCTTGAGTAATATAAATATGCAGGAGGCAAGTATTCTTTCCCCAGTTTTTCTGACATAAGGGCCTTGTTAGAAGATGGGGGGAGGCTTGCACCTAACAGAGGCACAGGGACGTACCATGGCTGGCTCCATGAAGGGTTCTCTCATGTGGGATTTTCAAGCCTCTTTTCAATTTGGAAACTCCCTTGTCTATTGCCAGGAAACACAGAATTTCAGGAACTTCACACATACTGTGTGGTTTACAAATGCCCATTTGGAGTCTTCTGTGGCATGCTATCATCAGGCAGCATCATGGAGATCAAGGGCACATGGTCTACGCAGGAGATTTGCTCACTATTGCCACATCAAAGTTTTGTAGCTCACAGGTTGTACAAATATCAGGATTAAGAATTCTCCCAAATATTCCCAGGAGGACATTTAAAATCAAAATGCTTGATTGATTTTCCATGAAAAGCTGCACACCAAGTGGTATTTTGCTTTGAGGTAATATTTCTGAAGAATTTATAGATTGGACCTCATGATGGAGTGAGGGGTCAAGTGAAGTATTCATTCTGTCTCAGTCTTAGCATGTTGTTTACCACACCACCAAGGTTTAGATCTTTAGTTTTATTTTATAGGGGTGATAACTCAATATACTTTGAAAAGAATAGTAACAACAATTATTAATGTTTTAAAAATTATTAATGTTTTAAAATGAGGGTGGGAGATGGGGGTACTTAGCATTGGAGGGTTTTTTGGTGAGTATAATTAAGTTTTCTTGAAATTTCAAGATCACTGAGCAACCTGAATGCTGCTTGCCTGAAAGAGAAACAGGAAGTACCACAAGCTTTCAATATAATATACAAATGGAAAAGGCTTTTACAGATGAGGCTCTTTCTGGCTTTATGAATTATCAAATGACGTATACGCAGCCCGTTCAGCTTGAATTTTTATTAAACTTATTAATGCTAGATTTTATTAGGTAAATATTTTCTGAAATTTTAGTTCAAGTTATTCATTCATTCATTCATTAGGCTGGACCAATAGCACAGCAGGTAGGGTGTTTGCCTTGCACGTGGCCGACCCAAGTTTGATTCTTTGTTCCCTCTCGGAGAGCCCGTCAAGCTACCGAGAGTATCCTGCTCACATGGCAGAGCCTGGCAAGCTCCCCGTGGTATATTTAATATGCCAAAAACAGTAACAATAAGTCTCACAATGGAAATGTTACTGGTACCCACCTCAAGCAGATTGATGAACAACAGGAGAACAGTGCTACTCTTGCCACTTTATTGAAAATGTATTCTAGAGATTTAAGAATGAAAGTTATATTTCATTGTATTATAGATTAGTTTCCTTATATAGTTATCTGTTCTTCGACACTAAGGATGTTTATTTGGCTGTTGTGAAAACTGCTGCAATGAACATAGGAGTACAAAGGTCTTTTCAATGTAGAGTCTTCTTTTTATTTTTAAATTTTATTTTCATAAAGTTGTTCACAATAAATTGATTAGAGTCAATATTTCAACACCAATCCTGCCACTTTTACACCTATCACCGCCATTGTTTCGAATTTTCCAACACCGCACAAGCCTGCTCCACAGGCAGATGCTAAAGAGTTTCTTTTGTGTTGCTTATAATGAATAGTATGAGATATTGTGTGGCCATGAAAGTGGCCACATGCTCCTGGAATTCTAAAATTTTAAATATTTGCGGTCCAGAGTCATTTCTGTGGTGTGCTTCTCTCTTCTGAGATTCATTTGTGAGTCTTTGGATCATGGCTGTTAATATACTTAAATGGCGCCTAGAGGCAGTTCATGGACATGACTCCCAGAGAACCAGAAGGGCATGGAGATGGGAGGAGGGTACCATTCCCTACCCCGGAGGCCTGGAGGTTTCAGTCACAAGTCATGAATACCTGGGCTTTTCAGCAGATTCATTCTCATGCACAAGGCAGGGGAGAGGGCAGGGGCACCTCAGGACCAGTCTGTGAAGGTTGGCCATGAGTGTGGTGGTGATTGGGTTCTGAAAGTTTGTGGCTGCTGGGGTTCATTTGGGGCAGGCAGAGGGACACACCCGCCACCCTCCAAAGTGCCGGGATGAAATCAGCCTGACGCAGGGTGGGAAGACATCTCTGAAGCATACTGCTATCTTCTGAGATTCATTTGTGAGTCACTCAAAGTAGAGTTTTTGAGTCCTTGGGGAGATGTCAAGGGGCACACTTGCTGGATCATACCCAACCGTAAGAAAAGATAAAATCACACAATTTGGTATTACAGATCTGGAGAATATCATGCTGAGTGAAGTTAGTCAGAAGTAGAAGGAAAGACACAGAATGACGTCTTTCATATGTGGGCTGTAAAGACACATAGGAAGGAAATAACAAATGCCCCAAAACAATGGAACCTGAGAATTGGTCTAGAGAAGGAAGCTTATCATAGTAAGAGGAGGAAAGTAAGATGGGTGGGTAAGACAGGAGTGAGGACAACGGCTAAGGGAAGCACACACTCTGTTGGAGGATGTAGTACTGGACTATTTATACATAAAACCCAACCATGAACAGTATTGTAAACCATGGTGGCTGGGATTATTTTTTATGTTTAAAAAGAGTAGAAGTTGTGAAAAATTAGTTTTGTTCAGGAGTTTGTATAGTAGTGCAGAAGATCAATAGTGAGATCTTCAACTAGTGTTATAGTGATGATTTCTGTGGGTCAGAATGCCTTCTGGAAATAGGAGTGATTATGACTTTTCCACACTCAGATGCTTGTTGCATCCTTTAGCACCACAGGGTTTCTATATTCAGGGAACTCTATTCTGTCCTGTCAGCACAATGTGATATGTAGAATAACAAAAATTTCATTGCTTAGTAATGATAAGAATGAACTGAGACAATGTATGCATTTATCTTGTATTCTCTGCTAGACAAAGTTACTTGTCCTTGGCTTGTCCTTATACATGCCCTATAAATGAAATAGTAATTATTATTTGTAGTAGACATTTGAAAAATGTCTGGAAGCAAAAAGGCCTAGCATGATGATAAATTTTAGACATTTACAGACTGTTTTAAAAATCAAAACTGAAGTAATTGAAGGAGCAGTGAAAATTAGAATGTACAGAATAGAAGAATATAAAGAAATGTACTTCTCTTTCACTCCAAAAATTTAGTTTGTGTTATTAATCCTTTGTTTTATACTCAAGAAAGAGGATAATGTGACTGAATGTAAGAATAAGCTTCTCACTTAATTGCACTCTAAATCAATCTGGTATGTGTCTGTAAGCAAGGGGTTGTATCAAAGAAAAATAGTTTCTCTCACCTTAAAAAGAACCTGTAAGAGAAAAATATTATTCCTTCAAATCTCAGTCTCTGGAGCACCACAAAAATAACAGTTTGTCAAAACAGCCAAATCCATGACTCTCCACACCGCATCCCAGAACAGTATTTCAAGATCTCTTTTGCATACATGTGCAAGAAACTAAAAATGAACCAACTCCATAGCAAGTGACTTAATTTTAATGAATCTGATTGTAGATACTTATATGTATGTGCATATATATATATATATTTATTTAAAAGTTTTTGGAAGACACTGCCAGGTTGTGAATATACATACACTGAACTTTATTTTTATATAAACAATGTAATTTATTATTTTAAAATAAAAATTATAAAGATTGTGCTGGTGGTGGTTATGGTGTTGGAATTACGTGCACAAGAAATCATTATCAATAACATTGTAAACCACAGAATCTCAACTTAAGAAAAAAAAAGAATGGTGAAGATTGTTAGTGACTTTTCACCAGAATTCTTCCCAATTAATAATCAGGATATTTACTGATCATTTCAATGTGTGTCAAATATGGGGAGAAAATGATACCAGAAGTAGTTGTGCAACTTGAAATAGGAAAAAGGTAACAATACATGCACAATTAACTTTATTACTAATGTTCACGAGTAATGTATTCAGGAAGCCAGAAAAAATATGGCTTCCTGAATATAGATTCGCAAGCCTGGATGCGTATTACAATTTTCTAGATGTTTTTTAATTACCAACAACTGGGCCACACTCCAACAGATCATGACCTAACGAATTTGGGATCTATTCTAGGTATCCATAATTGCGTCGACCTCCTCTCACCTTCTCAGTCTTCCCTTTCTTCTTCAATTCTATCTCTGACTTAGTTAAAATATGTATTTTGATGTTAAACGTACCTATAATTAGATTGGTAACATTGCAGGAAATGTCTGGTGAGTACTGAAGCTGTTAGCTCAGCATAGTGCGTGGGATTTTCTACTTCATCACATAAAACAATTCTAATGTGAATCAGAAATGGGGTAGAGCCATATTTCAATACAGACTGAGCCCAATGCCAGTGGGCACAAACTGAATGCGACTGGAAGTTATTTTCCAAGCACAGAGCTGGGAGAAGTCCTACACTACCAGGTATGACACCAACACAACAATGAAAATTAGTCAAATAAAGTACATAAAATAGTTTACTAAGGCAAAGTATACACTTAAGAATGAGTATGCAAGCACGTCCTAAAGAGTAACATTGTTGGGGCTGGAGCAATAGTACAGCGTTTAGGGTGTTTGCCCTGCATGCTGGTGACCTGAATTCGATCCCCAGCATCCCGTATGGTCCCCCAACATTTCCAGGAGTAATTCCTGAGTGCAGAGCCAGGAGTAACCCCTGAGCATTGCTGAGTGTGACCCAAAAAGAAAAAAAAAGTAACATCGTTTGTAAGAGCTAAAAGCATACTTACTCTGCGTGCTAGTTCCACTGCGTGCTAGAGAAAATTATGCCATTTCCACACAAATTTCTAAACTACTCAAAGTTATAGAAACAGCGTAGGTTAATAAAGAGCGGAATATGCATGAGATTTCCAAAAGAGAGGGTGGAGGGTGTAAGTTTTCAATGGACACCCATATTCTAGCTGTACTTGTTTGCTTCTGGGGCTTGCCATGGCAATTGTAAACTGTCATGGTCCAAGTTGATAGCATTTTTTAAAATTTTATTGAATCACTGTGAGATAGTTACAAGCTTTCATGTTTAGGTTACAATCACACAATGATCAAACTCCCATCCCTCCACCAGTGCACATTTCCCACCACAATATCCCCGGTGTACCCCCCTCCCCACCTTTCCCACCCTCCCCATGCCTCCATGGCAGACAATATTTCCCATACTCTCTCTCTACTTTTGAGCATTATGGTTTGCAATACAGACACTGAAAGATTATCATGTTTGGTCTTTTATCTACTTTCTGCACACATCTCCCATCCCGACCGGTTCCTCCAGCCATCATTTTCTTAGTGATCCTTCTCTATTCCAGCTGCCTTCTCCCCTTTGCTCAAGAGGCAGGCTTCCGGCTATGGAGCAATCTATCTGTCCCATGTATCAACTGTCCTTAGGTGTCAGCCTCATGTTATGTTGTTTTGTACACCACAAATGAGTGCAGTCCTTCTATGTCTGTCCCTCTCTTTCTGACTCATTTCACTTAGCATGATACTCTCCGTGTCTATCCATTTATAAGCAAAGTCCTTTCCTCCTATTTTCAAGGAACTTTGTATCCATCCTCTCCCCCCAAGAGACACCTTCCCAAGAAGATTGACCCACACATAGACTCAAATCCCTCCCTCTTCCTGCTCTCCACAGCCCATGTCAAACTGAAATAGCACAATGAACTATGAAGTTATCCATATGAGGCAAATTTCACTCCTCCTGGACCTTTACGCAAAGCTCAATTTCCTGACCAATAGCATCAAAGTACCTGGGAAATACCACCTTTCCAGTCCCACCTTAATATGCACTCAGTCAGCCTACATCTGCCAAGATCTCAGATGATTCCACTCCACATGAGAGTATTAAAAATGTGGTTTGGAGAATCTTTTGCTGCTTAGTTACCACCAATCATAACTGTCTTTCTGTGACAGTGATGTGGGAACTGTCTTTCCCCACATCCTGAAGTGTCCTCTCTCACAACTTATATTCTCCAGAGAAAGTCAAGGGAGAAGCAGAAGTGATTCCATCTCCAGCTCATCCTCTGGTTTTCTAGTATTTTTCCTCAACATCTGTGTAGGAGGGACACACGTGGGTAATGTCTGGGTAAGACTTCTGTTTATTAAAAGTCACCAGAGAATTCGGTTGAGTTGTTAAATGGTGTATACTGGTGACAGGGATGGTGGGAAGAGAAAGATTGGAAAGACAATGATAAATCACATAGAACCTTCAGTAACCTGGGAAAAGCTAGAATAGAAACTATAACCAAAGCTCATGCAGGGTGTGAAAAGTGTTATTGGAGAAGTTTCGGTCTAGATGACCTTATAAGACACCGGCATAGTCTTTCTGGGTAGTAAAGAGATAGACAGACAGACAGACAGACAGACAGACAGACAGACAGACAGATAAATCGATAAAGATATTTCTCTTTCTCTCTCTCTCTCTCTGTCTCTCTCTGTATATATAGAGTTTGTTCATTAGGATTACCTCTCTCTCTCTCTAGAGAGAGAGAGAGGTAGTTCTGATTTAAATTAAAAAGCACAATCCTGTTTACTCAAGCAGTAAAGTATAAGAGAATGAGAAGAAGAAAATACAAAGTACTCAAGAAGAGATGG